>CAJQZJ010031917.1:5430102-5456828 GCA_907164525.1 Lophiomys imhausi
GGAATTTGAAACTGGAAGTAGGAATGCCAAGCGAAGACTGCGGCCAGTTTGGGTAGGAATACAGATGCTTAAGAACTGGGCCAGGTAAAAAATCTTTTCATGGAGTTAACCCCTAATGAAGACTATATTAATTAGAATGCAAGTAAAAATGCTAAGACACAGAAACCCAAAATATAATGCTTTGACAATATGGAGGTTTCTATCTGTCATATAGTATTCCCAACTTGTGGGCAGGATGAGGTAGGAGTCAACCAGACTTCTTGGGGGTCAAATCTAAAGTGCTGGCTGTTAGGTACAAAAAGGTTTACAGAAACCCAGCCATGCCAGTCATTTCCCTGCTGTGTGTATCTGCTTCCCTTTTAGAAGAATAGATATACACCTTGAATAGAGACCTCATGGACAAAAAACAGAGTATTTTCTGTGCAGCCAATTATCCAACCGTACTATAACTCGGGGCAAAGACATGTCTCCAAGCCCGAGGCTATCTCCAATCCAGGCTGAAGAGTGAGCTCAGATATCGTCAACAGGGACCTTCCACACTGGGTCCAGGGAAATCACTGCACTAGCATCATTTCCCAGGCAGGGGGAAGGCAGAGGGTAAAACTCAGCCTCCCTCATATCCTCACTGCAGAGGAGACTGAGAAATTCAGTCTCTAGCCACTTGGCTGTAGTTCCAGCTGCAATTCATCTCCTGGAATCCATGTGCATGTTCATGTTCTGACATCTCTGAAGCCAGGATTCATCGTACAGTCACTCAGCCTAGAATGAAGTTGGGCTCTTCCAGAGCTGATTCTCATCCCTTTCCTCTGGAAATCTAGTAGCCCTGCCATCATGATATGGCTTTAAGTAGATGTGCTACTCGAGACTTTTTTAAACCATATTTAGCACGACCCTAGACCAAGAATTAATGTGAGTAACCGCTCCTAGTTTGAGTTCTCAGAGGAAGCTGCCTTCCTCCAATCTCTGTCAGTGTGAGAGGCTTCAGTTACTTTTTGTTCAGTGAGTGAGTGGGTGGCTTTTTCCCATGTTCCTTTCATCAAAGAACAGCTCCTTGGTGTCTCACTCTTGTTTGTGGCTTCTGCTTAGGCTCCCCATTCTTAAATGGCTTTTGTTTCTTTTATGTAAAAATATGAATGTTGCCATAATATCTTAAACATTATGAATTACGGCAAAAGATAAAAGAGAATTCATCCTGGTAGACAGGTGTGGAAACATCCAGTAGACATTTCATAAGATGCAGAAAATAATGTTCTTTTAAACAGTGCTTTTGTTCAGAATTGCATGAAATTGGAATGAACTCTTTAAGAGCTAATACATATATGGAGAAACCTCCAATGGGCATTCTTGAAACATAAACTGACTATGGTGTAGGGAGGGAGAGGTCAAAGTTCATGGCTGGTGTTTACTGTGTAGAACTACAGAAGAGTGACACAGAGTAGCTCCAGACTTTACAGTGGTCATAGGTGTCAAAAATCTGTCCCTTCCCACAGCCTCATCCTCTGAAAACAATTGAGCACAAATATAAACTATGACCTAGAGTGGTTCCGAAGCTTTGAATCTGCTTATGGTAGCCACGTGTCTCAGCACAGTCTGGGATGGATCAGCATGGGAGGTCTTGAGGAGCAGAACCAGAATGCAGTGATCGACATGATCAAGAAGAAGAGGGGTATGTGTGACAGAAAGTATGCAGGTGGGGACTGTGGGGACCTTTGTTCCTGGCCAGGGCCACTCTGTGTACAATAGTGCTATTAACTAAACAGAATGCATACAAAGAAGCAGAATGGTGCTGGATAAGATGTAGTGGAAAATTTGATTCTTTGGGAGCAGACCATACTGGAGGTATCTCCTCATTAAATAAGAAATGGGTCCAGGGACATGAACACTATGGACTCCAGGAAACAGCTTTTCCTCACATTTTAAAGAATAATCACTTGGGCCGTATGGAAGAAACATGGGATATTTTAATATTTGGCATAACATCATGCCAAAATTATCTGATTGAAAAATTAATAGAACAGAAAGTGTGCTAAATAACATACATTGGATTATCCCTAAACCCTCTAGGAAACTCTGCAATGAGTCCAATCTGACAGAAATGAATAGATGAGATCAAGAGCCTTGAAGTGATTTGCCAAAGGGCGCTGGGCAGGCCTCATGTCTACCATCACAGTTCCCAGCGCACAGCAGCAGCTTGGTAAATGCTAGTGGGTAACTAACACAGTTGCCTCATGAAGTAGCTTGCTTTGGCCCTAAGTCACAGCCTTTCTACTTGCCTGGTCACCTTGCTTGGCAGAGAGCTGTGGCTTTTGTATTGCTGTGCCTCTCTTGGGGTGCTGCATTTCACCCATCATTGCTTCCCTATCTTATTTCTTGGTTTTGTCCTTCCTTCTCTTCCCTTTCTCCTGGCCGTCTGTGGTTCTGTAGTCTTTGCCCCCATCGACGGTAACTTCTAAAACTACTTACAAGTCAGGGAATTGGCACAGTAAAAATAGAAGAATAAAACAAAAAAGTTACAGAAGCTCACGAAACATGAAAAACAAAACACAAGTCAGACTTTAAAACAAATATGTGTCCACCTTGAAAGTCCCATAAGCTTAAGTTTTCCACATGAAACAAATTCAAATTATTGGATATGTTTTTCCAGAGAGAAAATATACAAAGATTCTACTAGTGGAGCTCTTTAGAAGGGAATGGTACCAGGGTATGGTTGCAGTCCTTTCTTTTCTGGGGATCATTTTAACATTTATTACTTTGTATGTGCTTGTGGACATGTGTGAGTGTAGCATGTCTCTGTGTGTGTCTGTGTGTGTGTGTGTCTGTGGAGGACAGAGGACAACTTCCAGAAGTCAGTTTCTCCTTTCAGTATCTAGATCTTAGGAATCAAGCTCAGGTTCAGGCTGGGCAGCAGGCACTTTCACCCACTTTGCATCTTGTAGTCCCTGTTTTATTTTTTTATTTTTTTATTTTTTTTAAAGTATAGATCTTTTTTTTTTTTTAACATTTATTTATTTATTTATTATGTATACAGTATTTGCTCTACATATATGCCTGGGCAGATCTCAATGTAGATGGCGGTGAGCCACCATGTGGTTGCTGGGAATTGAACTCAGGACCTTGGGAAGAACAGCCAGTGCTCTTAACCTCTGAGCCACCTCTCCAGCCCCCCTGTTTTATTTTATTTTATTTTATTTTGTCAATTTAGAGTGATCTGTTTTCCTGCTACATTTATGCCTTTTAGGTGGAGTATTTTCTCAACTGTGGTATCCACTACTGTCTTGCTTCACAATATCTTACCATGTCTTCCATGCCAGATTTTAGCTTGGGAGCACAGTGTTTCCTAGAGCAAAGTACTACGATGTAGTAAATACTTATACAACATACTGTGGGGACAATAGCAGAATTCCTTGCATAAACATGAGCACTCATAAACAGCCCTGTGGCTTACATGACCATGCTGAGGAAAATGGCTATGTAAACGTTACAAGATAACTTTTACCATGACATGAAAATGGTGCAGTTCTATTTACTCATCCAGTGAGTACATTTTAGAGAGAAGACTAAGGGAGGGTTGATTTCAGTGTTTTTGCACAATAAGATTAATCTTAATTTTATGGAACATTTTTATATGCACAAAGAATATGGCTATTTATATGAAAAATCAAAAGAATCATGTCTTTTAGGAGTTTTCAATAGGCTAAGAAGGATTGCTTACTTCTCTAGGCATGCCTCAAGCACAATGCTGAATACATACAAATAGCTTTTGAATATGATGGTAATGATGAAACAGAAAATAATGAAAATTGAGGAAACATTCGGTTTACAGTATATAAGTCTACTCCTAAAGTCTCTGAAAAAGGAAAAACTGAAACTACTTCTGAAGCCTTTTGATAACTAAAACTGACAATAACAAAACAGCCATCATAAATGGGTCAGCCTGCAAAGGCAGAGGCTTGCCCTTAACCAGAAATGAGGATACAGAGAAACCAAAAAAAAAAAAAAAAAAAAAAGAAATTGCATAGTTCAGGCTCACAATACAGTCTCTCTCTCTCTCTCTCTCTCTCTCTCTCTCCTTTCTCTCTCTCTCTCTCTCTCTCGTGTGTGTGTGTGTGTGTGTGTGTGTGTGTGTGTGTGTGTGTGTGTGTGTTATATGTTTTCATGTATTCGAACACATGCAAAGGCCAGAGGTCAAAGGTCAGTATCAGATGTCTTCTTCAACCATGTTCTACCTCAGATTTTGAGTCATGGTTTCTTACTGAACCTCATTAATCCAGCTAGTCTGGCTGACCATTGAGCTCTGGTATCTCTCTATCTGTCTCTACATCTACATCCTCAGTTCTTGAATTACTGATGGGTACTATAGTAAATTATAGTGACTAACTTTTATGGATGCTGAGGATCAAAACTTGGGTCTGCATGTTGGCACAGTAAGAACCTTAACAACTGAGTTATCTCCTCATACTTCTTCACAGAACAGCTTTAAGGCATTTGGAAGTGAGTTACAATTTAATTTAATAAATCAATTATTCCTAATCTCTTCCCATGAGAAAGAATAAATATTAATAAAATATTAGATGGAAACTACTAAATTGTAGGGATTATTTTCAGTACACAGAAAACAAGCATATGTGTTTAAGATTACTGAAATAGCTGGATGGTGGTGGTACACACCTTTAATCTCAACACTCAGGAGGCAGAGGCAGAAGGATCTCTCAGTTTGAAACCACCTGGTCCACAGAGCAAGTTCCAGGGCAGCCAGAACTACACAGAGGAATCCTGTCTTGAAAAACCAAGAGAGAGAATTACTGAAGTAGACTAACAGGCTCTCGTAGTGGATGTTGTCATGTGCAGTACAGATTTCCCTTTCAGAAAGAAAATATGTCATTGCCCTGCCTGCTGATGAGCCCAGAGCATGAGCAGTTACTCATCCTGAGTGCGTCCCAAAAACTGCCTCCACCCAGGGGAGCTGCCCTGTCCAAATTATACACCTCCTCTCCAGTGGAAGCCCACATGGAATTGCTGGCTGTGGGTCTCCTGCTCCCTGCTGGATTGGCCAAAGCCTCTGACGGAATTGCCTTGTGGTTCAACTCTGTGATCATTCCCCAGAAGGAGACCTGTAGGTGAATCTCCCATTCAGAGCCCAGTTCCAGGCTCTCGCTTTACCACCACAGAAAACACAAACTAAAAGCAAACTGGTTTTTAGAATAATTTTTTACACAACAATCAAGAAAACATTTCCCTCTTTACACTCAAAGATGACAAAGGGAATATTTTCAGATAGTCAAAGTTGAGTAGCAAGCACTGCAAAAATGTAGAAGAAAACACCCACCACTATATTTATTTAAACCTCAGAACAGATGTGTTGGACCTCTAGAGAGGTAACAGTTAAGTTTATCTCAGACAGTCCTGGAAACTTCCCAGCTTCTTAGGCTGATTATAGTCTGCCCTGCCTGCAATGCTGTCAGCCTGAAGAGCATGGGAAACATGCCTGCAGAGATTAGCCTGGTGTGATGGACTCCGGTAAGGAGGAACCTAGTCCAAACAGGTTGTAAAATGGCAAACAAAGTGGGGATCTTCACTGAAAACTATTTATTTTGGCGAGGCTTGTCCAGTCCATTTTTTTTCCTTTTGAGACATGTCTGTGGGTTTATTTCTTTTTTCCTTTTTTTAAAATTTTTAAATTTATTTTTTCAAGTTATATCTCAACCAAAGTTCCCTCCCTCTTCACCTCCAGGTCCTCTCCTCCCTCCCTCTTCCCCATCTCTGTCCTCCTCCTCTGATGAGAGGAGCCTGTGCATATCAATCCCCACTTCAGTTCATCAGTCACATGAAGGCTAAGAGCTTCCTCTTTTACTGGGGCTTGAACAGTACAACTAGGGTAATGTGTTCCACTAACAGGCAACAGGGCCTGTGACTCACTGCTGGGTGGAGATCTGCAAGGATAGTTATGCTCGGTTCCTGTCTGTTTGGGTCTGTGGGTTGCAGGATGGTTGTTCTGTGCTATATGGTTAATATCCACTTATAAGTGAGTATATACCATGTGTATCTTTCTAGGTCAGGGTTAGCTCATGCAGAACGAGCTCTTCTAGTTCCATCCATTTGTTTGTAAATTGCATGATTTCCTTGTTTTTTTTAATTACATTTATTTATTTATTACTTCAAGTTACATCTCCATCACAGTCCACTCCCTCCACCCCTCTCGGTCCCACCCTCCCACCTTCTATCCCATCTCCCACCTATCCTACTCCTCCAGTGTGGGGTGCCCACATCTCACCCCACCTCAGTTCATCAGTCATATGAAGGCTAAGAGCTTCCTCTTGCACTACATGGCAGCTCCACTAGGGCAAAGTGTCCCCACTAACAGGTAACAAAGTCCATGTTCCTGTTCCTTTCAGTCTGTTGGTTGTAGGATAGTTATCCTGTACTATATGGCTAAAATCCAGTTATAAGTGAATAGATGCCATGTGCATCCTTCTGAGTCTGGGTTAGCTCACTCAGGATGAGCTTCTCTAGTTCCATCCATTTGGAAACAAATTGTATGATTTCCTTGTTTCTGATTGCTGAGTAGTATTCCATCGTGTAAATGTACCACAATTTTTTGTTTGTTTGTTTTATCCATTCTTCAGTTGAGGAACATCTGGGTTGTTTCCAGTTTCTAGCTATTACAAATAAAGCTGCTAAGTACATAGATGAGATGTCCTTGTGGTTTGGTGAGGAATCATTTGGATGTCTGCCCAAGAGTGGTATGGCTGGGTTTTGAGGAAGAGTTATTCCAAGTTTTTTTAAGATATCACCAGACTGACTTCCATAGTGGTTTTACAAGTTTGCACTCCCACCAGCAATGGAGGAATGTTCCCCTTTCTCCACAACTTCACGAGCATGTGCTGTCATTTGAGTTTTTGATCTTAGCCATTCTGACAGGTGTGAGATGGAATCTCAGAATCGTCTTGAGTTGCATTTCTCTGATAATTAAGGATGCTGAACATTTCTTCAAGAGTCTCTCTGCCATTAGGGATTCCTCTTTTGTGAATTCTTGGTTTAGTTCTGTTTCCCTTTTTTTTTGATTGGATTATTTAGTTTCTTGGTGTTTAATTTTTTGAGTTCTTTATAAATTTTGGATATTAGCCCTCTGTCAGATGTGGGACTGATGAAGATCTTTTCCAAATCTGTAGGTTGCCGTTTTGTTCAAATGACAGTGTCCTTTGCCTTACAGAAGCTTTTCAGTTTCATGAGGTCCCATTTATTGATTGTTGATCTTAGAGCCTGAGCTGTTGGTGTTCTGTTCAGGAAGTTGTCACCTGTGTCAAAGAGATCCAGGCTTTCCTCCACTTTCTCTTCTATTAGATTTAACGTGTCTGGTTTTATGTTAAGGTATTTGATCCACTTGGATTTAAGTTTTGTGCAAGGTGACAAATATGGATCTATTTGCATCCTTCTACATGTTGACATCCAGTTAGACCAGGACCATTTGTTGAAGATACTTCCCTTTTTCCATTATATGGTTTTGGCTTCTTTGTCAAAATTAAGTGACCATAGGTGTGTGGATTTATTTCTGGATCTTAAATTCCATTTAATTTATCAACTGGCCTGTTTCTCTGCCAGTACCATCCTGTTTGTATTACTATTGCTCTGTAGTACAGCTTGAATCTGGGATGGTGATACCTCCAGATGGTTTTTTTTTTATTATTATACAGGATCGATTTAGCTATTCTTGGTTTTTTGTTTTTCCATATGAAGTTGAGAATTGTTCCTTCAATGTCTGTTAAAAATTGTGTTGTTATTTTGATAGGAATTGCATTGAATCTGTGTATTGTTTTTGGTAAGATGGCCATTTTTATTATGTTGATCCTACCTATCCATGAGCATGGGAGATCTTTCCATCTTTTGATATCTTCTTCAACTTCTTTCTTCAGGGACTTGAAGTTCTTGTCATACAGGTCTCTCACTTGCTTGGTTAGAGTTACCCCCAGGTAGTTTATATTATTTGTGGCTATTTTGAAGGGTGTTGTTTCCCTAATTTCTTTCTCAACCCATTTATCTTTTGTGTAAAGAAGGGCTACTGATTTTTTAGAATTAATTTTGTATCCAGCCACCTTACTGAAGGTTTTATGAGCTGTAGGAGTTCTCTGGTAGAATTTTTGGAGTCACTTATGTATACTATTATGTCATCTGAAAAGAGGGATACTTTGACTTCTTCCTTTCCAATTTCTATCCCCTTGATCTCATTTAGTTGTCTTATTGCTCTGGATAGAACTTCAAGTACTATGTTGAAGAGATATGGAGAGAGTGGGCAGCCTTGCCTTGTCCCTGATTTTAGTGGAAATGCTTTCAGTTTCTCTCCATTTAATTTGTTGTTGGCTACTGGCTTGATTGTCTTTATTATGTTTAAGTATGGTCCTTGTATTCCAGATATGGACAAAATGGATCACTATAGATAGGTCTAAAGGAGGAAAGATAGGAGAGTGGCTGAGAGAGGGGGGGATAATGTCTAGGAAAAGATGTCAGAACAAAGTTAGGGGTCCCCAGAGGGAAAAAGACGCTGACTAATGAAAGTCAGGATTACACCATAAAATAAAACTTACTTTCATTGGTACCTTAGCATAGAGAGTAAAGCCCTGGGTGAATGAGAGTTACTGACATAGGCAAGGCTATGTCAACAACACCAGTGTCCTGAATCCACAGGAGTGGCAAAGCCTTCACCAGGTGAGGCTCAGAGGGATGGCAAAGCCTTCACCAGGTGAGGCTCAGAGGGATGGCAAAGCCTTTACCAGGTGAGGCTCAGAGGGATGGCAAAGCCTTCCTTGTGCCCAAGTGAAAATGGGTGTGCAGAAAATGTTCACTATAGCTTTCTCCCCTCAGATGTTCACTGAATGCTGCTCGCTACAGATACTGCTCCTGCTGAGACTAGCTGACCTGCCTCTTTGTTCAGCTGTTTATAAAACATGCACATGTAAAGCTAAGGCTTGTTCAGCTGTATATAATACAAATAACTTTGCCACTGTGGTTATCTGTATGTAATAATTCCACTTCCTTGTTCAACTGTATGCAACAACCCAACACCTCTGTTCAACTATGCATAATAAACAAACTGAGAAGTGCTCTGCCTTCTCCATTCAAGAGCCTATACAAGCCAATCTCAGCTTCTCTGTGTCCATGTGTCTGTACTTTTCACATACCCACATTGTTCCAGCTGGATCAGTCCCTGCAGCTGTACAAGAATGTGGCACCTCAAGGTACTGCCTTGATCATTTTTAAACCCTTTCTTCCTAGATAATGCTACACTTTCAACTAGACCCTGTAAGTCATGTGATAAAATTGCTCAGCCAGGCCAATAGTAGCAATAGGACCAAGGAGGCATGCCCAAAACACCCTCCAATTCCTGAGAAGTATGACAAGGGTTGGTTCCAGCCATGTGTCCCAGAGCACCACACAAAAGCAGCAGTGAGCCAAGACTATTCCGTTAGCTTCTCTTCAGTCAGCCCACCTAGCCGACCAGCATCTGGCTGTGAAAAGCAAGCACGTCTGTGGCCCTGTAGTGGCAAAATGTAGCAGTTGGTACCAATTGCTTATAGAGAACCCCTGAAAACACAGAAAAGGCCATATGGTAGATGTTTTAGATTTAAGTGAAATTTGGTCTCTGTACATTAAAAAAAAAAAAAAAAATGGGCTTAAGGGACTGATGCGATGTTTCCGTGTTTTAAGAGTTCTTGCAGAGGGCCTGGATTCAATTTCCAGCACCCACAAAATGGGTCCCTCCTCCAGTCCTAAAGGATCTGGCACCCTCTTCTCAACTCCCTAGGCACTAGGCACTCATATGGTACAAATACATACATTCAGGCAAAATACTTATAGACAAAATAGTAACTTTTTAAAATGGGCCAGTTGACACAAACGCAGGTCATTACAGAAAAGGAAGAGCTAACTTCAATTCAGAAAATGCCTTCAAGACAGGTGGTGGTGCCAAATACCTTCATTCTCGACACTCAGGAGGCAGAGGCAGGTGATTTCCGTGAGTTCAAGACCAGCCTGGTCTATATACTGAGCTCCAGAACAGCCAGAACTACACAGAGAAACCCTTTCTTAAACCCTGTACCCCCAAAAAAAGAAAGAAAAAAATAAAATGCCTTCCTCAGATTGGTCTGTGAGAATGCCTATAGGCATTTTCTTAATGATTGATGTAAGAGTGCCCAGTACATTGTGCGTAGTGCCAACCTTGAGGCAGGTGGTCCTGGGTGGTATAAAAAGCCAAGCTCAGCATACCATGGGGAGTAAACCAGTAAGCAGCATTCCTTCATGGCCGGTGCTTCAGTTCCTATCTTGAGTTCCTGGACTATAATGTGTAAGGTGACATGAAGAAATACAACTTTTTTTTCTCCCCAATTTGTTTTTGGTCATGGTCTTTATTGCCGCAATAAAGAGCAAACCAATACAACCATGTTCAAAGAAAACTTTGCTCTCACAAACACTCAGTGATTTATGGTTTAAATTTCCTTGAACTTTTCTTGGGGGAAAAAGTTTAATGTTATTTCCAAATGAACTAATGGAAGAGCAATTAGATATCAACCAATCATCAAACAAGCCCTAAATGTGTGGGGATCATCTGGGACTTTCAATATGGCTGACAAGTTGGTACTTCAGAAAATGAAAATGGTCCACCAGAGAACTCTTACAGCTGATAAACACCTTCAGCAAGGTGGCTGGATACAAAATTAATTCAAAAAAAATCAGAAGCCCTTCTTTATACAACAAATAAATGGGCTGAGAAAGAAATGAGGGAAACAATTCCCTTCACAATAGCCACAAACAATATAAAATACCTGGGGGTAACTCTAACCAGGCAAGTAAAGGACCTGTACAACAAGAACTTCAAGCCCTTGAAGAAAGAAATTGAAGATGCCATCAGAAGATCGAAAGATAATGGTATTGACCCTTGTATATGGACGCAATATTAAGATTGTATTGGGCCACATAGGCATTGATCTTTGTATATTGATACAAAATTAAGAGTATATTTAGCCACATTTGAATAGATCTTTGTATATTGATGCAAAATTTAAGGTAACGCTTCCTAATGGTATCGTACTTAGAGATACTTAAAAATGAAATGTGAAGTTCTGGCCTCTTGATACCAACCATCTTAAACTGTTTAGGATAGTTAAGAAAAACAAACTCCTAGTCATGCATGCATGTCACCTTGTTAGCTACTAAGACAGTCTATCACAGATATTCTCTAAGTTACTCAGTAATCAAGTTGTTAAGAGACAAGCAACATTTGCTTATCTAAATACAAGAGATAGATAGGGCATCTTCAAAAACCCCAAGAGATCTGCAGAATATGGCATTCAAAGATGTGGTCTTAAATTAAGATTTTTTTTTATATCGTGACATATCAGCTCCTGACAGCACCCCCTATTCTACTCCAAGTAGAAGAAAAGCATCGAAGAATCTCCAATGTGAGATGGTTGAATTAGTGGCAAGCCTATCTCTTGACATGTAAAAACTCCTTGCTTCAACTGCAGACAGACTGCTGTCCAAAAAGGACAAAACTTGGTAGCAGGGAAGTCGACAGCCTAGCTCTGCCAAGACAGGGTAGGTTAGTCCTTCACAATCCCTGCTCTACAATAAATGTCTGTCAGAGAAACAGGACCAAAAGGCTGAAGACTGATGCTGGAATGTATGGAGAGAAAATGGGAACTGTCCAGGTAGTCACTGGTTTGTCATTTCTTAGTATTGGAAGCTGCAGGCCCTGCACTTCCTATACAATCAGATATATTTATCCTTCTCAGCTCTCTGAGGTGGTTGAAGAATAGACAGCTTGAGTCTCATAGCTAAATTTTGAGTTGTTTAGGAATCAAGAGGGCGTTCTAGATCTAAGAAGATGGTTATAATAGTGATGCAAGTTAGTATGAAAACTAAGTCAGTTATAGAACTTTAAACTCATGGAGATGGTTAGAAGGTAGAAGGTTAAAGTCAGGGGGCCAAATATGTATGAACTGGACATTGGGAAGGTACACCGGGCCATTTAACTCTCATAAATGTGGCATATTTAATTCTGCTGTTTTGTATAGAATTTACTGTTATAAGAGAAAGAACCATTTGTTGGAATGAAAAGAGAAGCTGTTGGCAGGGGGGAAGAGGGTGGAAGGGTGGGAGAAGAAGGGGGAATAGGGAAGGGTTTGCGACTGAGATGTAACTTGAAAAAAAAATAAAGTACTTATTAAAAAAAAAAGAAGAAGATGGAAAGATCTCCCATGCTCATGGATAGGTAGAATCAACATAATAAAAATGGCCATCCTACCAAAAGCAATATACAGATTCAATGCAATGCCTATCAAAATACCAACAAAATTCTTTACAGACCTGGAAAAAGCTATTCAATCCTGTACAATAATAAAAAAAAAATCTAGAGGTATCACCATTCCAGATTTCAAGTTGTACTACAGAGAAATAGTAATTAAAAACAGCATGTACTGGTATAGAAATAGACCAGTGGATCAATGGAATCGAATTGAAGACCCAGAAATGAACCCACACACCTATGGTCTCTCAATTTTTGACAAAGAAGCCAAAACCGTACAATGGAAAAAGGACAGCATCTTCAACAAATGGTGTGGGTCCAACTGGATGTCAACATGTAAAAAAAAAATGAAATTAGACCCATACTTATCACCTTGTACAAAACTTAAGTCCAAGTGGATCAAATACCTTAACATAAGGCCAGGCACACTAAACCTATTAGAAGAGAAAGTGGGGGAAAACCCTGGAACTCATTGGCACAGGTGACAAATTCCTGAACAGAATACCAACAGCTCAGGATCTAAGACCAACAATCAATAAATGGGACCTCATGAAACTGAAAAGTGTCTGTAAAGCAAAAGACACTGTCATTTGAACAAAACAGCAGCCTACAAATTGGGAAAAAAATCTTCACCAACCCAACATCTGACAGAGGGCTAATATCCAAAATTTACAAAGAACTCAAGATAAATGCCAAGAAACCAAATAATTTAATTAAAAAATGGGGAACAGAGCTAAACAGAGAATTCACAAAGGAGGTATCCCTAATGGCTGAGAGACACTTGAAGAAATTGCTCAGCATCCTTAATCATCAGAGAAATGCAACTCAAAATGACTCTGAGATTCCATCTCACACCTGTCAGAATGGCTAAGATCAAAAACTCAAATGACAGCACATGCTGGTGAGGAGAAAGGGGAACCCTCCTCCATTGTTGGTGAGAGTACAGGCTTGTGCAACCACTATGGAAGTCAGTGTGGCAATATCTTAGATAACTTGGAATAGCTCTACCTTAAGACCCAGCCATACCACCTTCTGGGTATACACCCAACTGATTCCTCACCAAATCACAAGGAAGTTTCCTCATCTATGTTCATAGCAGCCTTATTTGTAATAGATAGAAACTGGAAACAACCCAGATGTCCCTCAACTGAGGAATGGATTAAAAAAAAAAACTGTGGTACATCTACACAATGGAATACTACTCAGCCAGCAGAAACAATGAAATCATGCAATTTGCAGCCAAATGGATGGAACTAGAGAAGCTCATCCTGAGTGAGCTAATCCAGACTCAGAAGGATGCACATGGCATCTATTCATTTATAATCAGATTTTAGCCATATAGTACAGGAAAACTATACTACAACCAATGCACCAAAGGGAACAGGAGCATAGACTTTGTTACCTGTCAATGAGACACTTTGCCCTAGTGGTGCTGCCTTGTAGGCCCCCAGTGTATGAGGAGGCTCTTGGCCCTGACATGACTGCTGAACTGGGGTGGGGGACTGTTATGTAGGGACACTGCACTCCAGAGGAGTGGGATAGAAGGGTTAGGGGATAGAGAGTGGGAGGGCAGGACTGGGAGGGGTGGAAAGAGGGCACTGTGATGAAGATGTAAGCTGAAGTAATAAATAAATATTAAAAAATTTTTAAAAGAATATCCAATTTCCTTGAAATGACAAATTAAGTGCATTTAGTAAATAAAAACATGAAAATGGGCTTCAATACACTTATGAGTTGGTATATATTCACATGCTAGATATTTACTTTGGAGGATAAAGGGGGATAATAAACTTGGGAGAGTCAAGAAAACTTGAAACTGTTAAAAAGCCAACTTGGCTTCAGGTTCTTGAGGACACTGATTGTCTTGCTGCAGGAAGGATAACAGGTGAGCTATGGCATCCTTGGCAACATTGCAGTTGGGTGTTTCCAAGTATGAGATGTGAAGGCAGGTGTAGAGTGTTCTTCAACAGCCTGACATAAGGACTGGTTGCAAAGCTGGAGGGTTTGGGACTCAGTATCAGGCACTAGCTCACAAATGAGTAAGACTAGGTTCTTATTTATTGGCAGTCCACACTCGCCAGGCTTCTGTGCTGTTGGGCAAGTCAGGAAATGTTGGTTCAGTCTCTCCACATCTGGCCATCAGCACTCTCAGCCTTCCCTTTGGGCACTCACCCACAGTTAAGCATAGTTCTTGCTTCTGTTAGCTCTTCATCTACTGCCATTGGTGAGCCTAGAAGTTAGCAAGTGGGGAAACCAAAATGCTCTTATGCCTACGTAAGGAGCAAGTCTGCACAAATCCATTTTTATGTAGTTCTCTAGAAAGGTTTTCTTGGAGGAGGAGGGGATGGGAGGAGGGGAGAGGTTTACAAATGAGTCAATGGAAGTCCAGAGAAATAAAAAAGACCTGTCAAAGTCACAGCAAATGTCCTTGTGTGTGAGCAATGGTTCTTCTCTAGGTGTGGCCTGAGATCCACTGCAGCACCTGGGAATTTGCCAGAAAAGCACATTTGGGGCTCCACTTTTATCTGCTGAATCAGAGACTGCGAACAGCTATTGGTATCAATATGCTAGAGGGTGATCCTAAGGCAGGCTCAAGTGGGAAGCAATGTACACCACTACCTTCAAGAAGACAGTGCAGTAGACACCTGTTTGTCCGAGTGGGCGAGACACACTCAGTCACCCCGAATTACTGCTGAAATAAGAGTGCAGAGGAAAGAGGGCAAGCAGGGTCCTCACCTTTCTTGCCACTCACATTGTACCCGCTCTTCCCAAACTGACAGTAACTACTATGGGTAGCCGAAGATAGAGCAAAGGGCCTATCACGCTTCGCTCTTGATACTACCATTTTTCCTTCCAGCAAACTGTCTCGTGCATGGGCCTGCTATATGTGAGACTGGAGCAAATGGTAGGCAGTTTGACCAGGGTGCAGTCACCACATGTGACAAAACTGAGTTTCAAACAAGGTGTCAGGACACACTACCTTTACCTGCTAATAGTCCTCAAAGAGAAGACAGGGGAAGTCAGTACAGCACCTTTTTATGTTTTGTTTTTTTTTTTTTTTTTCATACTGCACTCCTGTCCAGCATCCAAGAAGGAACCAGCACGGATGGGGGTTACCTCATTGTCAGGCCTCTGCATCTGCTGCCATCCATCAAAAGGAAGGTGGAGCAGGCTCTCCCACAGCGTCTATGGCAATGTTCCCGACCCTCAGATGCTCCAAAATGATTAAATTCACAGGCAACCCTAACCCAGCAGACCCAGCCCAAAGCCTGGTCTCGAAACTTCCCAAAATAATACCGAAACTTACCGCACCCATTATGCCTCTGGGCCTGATGGGCAGGACACAGGAAGAACTTTCAATGCCTGGACAAGTATGTCTGTTGTTTTGTTTTTCCACAGTGCTGAGTTAGTTTTAAACAAACAAGCACTCACACCTCCAGCCGGAGGAAGGGCAACAAGAAAGAGCATCCCCCCACCCCCGTGGGTGTGAGCACCAAAGAGGACCCACACACAGGACAGGACAGAAAAGCCCAGCTCCACTGAATATTTTCTCAGGTGTTCAGGGTAGCCTGCTCCGGCAGCTTTTTCCAAAGTACTTATTAGAATCGGTACCTTTGTGACTTACATCCAGGAGCCGTCTAAAGCAGTGTTTACATTCTCTGGGATCATGTAGTACCAGATAGAGGGTGTCACCCTACTACACCCCAGTGCCAGTCTAGTCTCTTGGCTTATGGAGACTGCACGAAGCATTCTCTTTCTGCCACCAGGCAGCAGAACCTATTTCAAAGACAATTAAAGACGGGTAGTCACACAAGCTTTCTATCTTGTTTCTTCAATTAACTCAGTCTCTACATGAGAGCAATACAATTTGCCATCGCAAGTCTTTTCCAAGGCAGATTTTAAGAGTCTCATCCTCTACCCACTGAGCCAGCTGGGCACCCTCCTTCAAGGCAGATTTTAAATAAGAAAACTCAGTCACATTTCCTATCCTCAAACTGCATGAAGGCCAAGGGCCATCGTGTAGATCTCCTAGGTACCTGCCTTATCTCCAAACGGTGATTAAAAAAAAAAAATTCCTAACTGATTGGCCCACTAAGAGCTTCTGTTGATATTTGGAACACGTTAATTCTCTGAGACTGCAGGGTTTTAAGCTCTCTCCGGTTAACATGGAAACATGAGTTTGTTCTGGTCATGCACTAACCAAGTAAGGTATCTCCCAAGGTCCTTATGATTTGCACCATTTGAGACGGTTGAGTGTCGACCCAGGGAGGATTTCTGTGGCACTTAAGTAGGACACTGTGGTGTGGAGTGTGTGAGAGATAGGCAGGAGCAGCCACAGTTAGATAAAATGAAGGCCCTGCTCTGTTTAAATCTCATGCACTTCCATGTCAATGTGTCCGGAATTCAGGCCTTAAGTCCATAACACAGACCTCCTTACCACTATAAATGCCACTCTAAATGTAATTTCAGATTCATGGCTGTGGCTGGGAGAGGGCCATAAACAAAAATAAAACAGCAATGACACACGAGTCAGCAGATGAGCAGATTTAAATTCCAACTCTGATTTACGGCTTGATCTCGGGCTTATTTATGAAGTCGTTTGAATCTTAATTCATGGCTTTGCAAAGTGGAACTGTGATCTACCTCCCGGGGTCATTCTGGAAAACAGACCGTGTTCAGTTACCTGGGTGGGAGGACACCTGGCTCCATGTGTCTCCTACCCGACCAGGAGCAGCCCATCATTTCTTTAGAAGTCAAATGTGGATGCCTCAAAAGAAATCAGGGGCAGGAGGGTGGGGGGAAACCCTATCAGATTCTTGCCTGTCATGGTGACTGCCTGCTTGCTTTCATGGTTTAAAATTATGGTGCTTCTGGCCAATAGGTAAGAATAAAAATCCTTCCTGCAGCCTGCAGATGCACAGGCTCCCCATCTGGTTCTTCTGGTTAGTCTCCCTTTCCACCCAGCACTGTCTGCCCTTTAAAGAAACACCCAGCAAGGTAGCCAGCTCCACCCTCCCAGCTCAAACTGCACTAACCTGTGCATTGTTTCCAGGGGTTGAGGTGTATTTTAAAGCCCCCTGCCCCAATCCATTCTAGCCTAGGTGCTACTCTGAGAAAGAAGACAGAACACAGTATGTGAAAAGGGGAGGAAATTCTATAAAACTTGAAATACAGAAGAAAATGAGCTCCATTGACTCAAACTATAAAACTGAGGTCATAGCAAAACTGAAAATACTTTGTGGGAAAGGAGAGTTTTTCCTTGATTGGTTATTTAACAGTTTCATGGTAGAAATTAGCTTTATCTTAAGAGTAGTTCTTAAGTCCAGTAAAAATGAGGAAGTTTGATGGAGACCATTGAGAACCTCATCATTGACTAAATTAGTCACAGTGGTGCAACTCTATAATCCTAGCACCAGGAAGCAGGGGCAAGGAGGAGTGCCAGTCTGAAGCCAGCAATTTTTTTGCTAGGCTACTGAGCAAAAAGTTCCCCTCATATAACTTTCAGGCCTATATTTACAATGGAAGAACTTTTAGGCAAAGTCACCAGCAGTGCATGGTCCTGAGAACGCTATCCGCCTGGCTACACACCGCTAGGTGGTACAGATTGCAGGGCTCCTAAAAACTTCACTGTCCTAGCAGCAGGGCCTGTAATAACGGCAGCCATCAATTTCTCCAGAGCTCGTGTTCCATATATTCCACTTAGTCTCCTTCTAAGCTATTAGAGGCTGAACGGCTTAATCAAGTCCACGTGGCATGGCTGAGATTCCAACCCATGACTTCACTGGCATCTTGACTCAAAGAAATTAACTCCAACATGCTATTTTAAAGAGTACACTTAGGCCCTTTCTTTCTTTCATTTTTTTTTTTTTTAAGCACACACACGGTCTTTTTCCTGCGTGTATCTTAAAACATAATTTCTGTCCCTTTAAGGAACCCTGTTGGTCTTGTGCTGATACTTGGTGAAGGTGGGAGGCAGCATATCAAGACCCATCATGTAATTCCACTTTTGAGTGTCTTGGATTCTCCACAATCAAAAGATGGGGGCTATTTTAACACACCATTTTACTGGCTTTTCGGAAAGTTGGGAGAAGGAAGTCAACAAGAATTGATGAAGTGAGATTTTCAACTCTCCGAGGTTGTCGCCTGTGTTCACTAGCAGCTCTTAGGGCAGAAGCCCTCACCACACACCTGCCAGGGCACCCATGGCACAAGGAGGGGCAGCTTCAAAGAGACATGACTGGCTTTTCAGAGTCACGTCCTGACACAGAAGTATCTTTCTCGGCCTTCACTCGGCCATTAATCGGGTCTTTGTGGGCATGGCAAGCTCCCAGATGATGGCAGAAGGGCCGCTGTGAAAAAGGGCGGTGTTTCTGCCCCCGCAGATAACCAGTCAGTAAACTCTTAGAGAGCTGGCTGGTTACCAATATTACTCTAAAATTTGCAGAAGAAAACCAACGGTGATAATCGTTCTGCAGTTTCTTTCTGGTCCCCACCTTCATCACCAATGACTATTTCTTTGACTTCATCTCCTCTAACGTTGTCGCCTTTGTTGTTTTACCTCTTTATCCACTGTGATATAATTCCCTTGCTTAAAAAAAAGAGGAAATAAAAGATTGTGGGAGGAGAGTGGACGAACATGATCCCACACACTATCTTTTTCTACTTTGCCTGTTATTCCCATCAGACACATATGTCATTGGAAGACTGACTTCCACCCTTTCCCAAGGAGCACGGAGAACAGTGACAGGCAGTGCTGCCCACCTCACCCACCTAATCCCCAGCAAAGGGGTGAGCAGCTCTGACTACTGGGAAGGGAGCTTTCATACCCTTTCCCTTCTTAGACAGGTTGGGTTTCCCCGGGGTTGGGCCTGTTCAGGTGGCATGGACTGCACTGTTTAAAATCTGAATATGCCAAACTCTTAAAATGGAGAAAACGGGTCCCCACCAACTAGGAGACCATATACCCATGCACATATCAACTAAATGCACTGAATGTATGGAACAGAAGGTGTTGCATTTGGTTGGTTGAAAATGGGTTTCCAAGGAGCCCAGCTAGCCAGACGCCGCAACTCACATTGATGAGCTCACACGGAAGACAGTTCTGGGCTCTGCCCTGGGTGGGAAAATGACTCATGAATAAACTCTCATCAGGAGTTACTGAAAACTAACTGGCTAAAACCTAGACACTTAGTGGACATAAGTACGGTCTAAGAACTAAGTTATTGGCTACCATTTTGAACACACAAAGTGATAATTTTTAAAAAGCTACGGCCAATGTCCATGATGAGTTTATTTCATAGGGAACCCCGGCAATTCCATGATTTTCCCAGACACCACACAGTGACTGGTGCTTAGCATTTCCCTTTCATCACAGCATACATAAAAAGAAAACAAAAACACATTAAAAACATACCCCTTAAATTAGCAGATTTAAAAGTAAATCTTGAAGCAGTGTTTTGTCATGTTTTGATTAAAACTATTTACAGATCAAAGTGCACTTGTATTAAGATAGCAATATTTCTATTATGACAGGTTTATTTTGCTTTAGTGTGGTCTTTTATCTGGATATAAGACTTTTAAAGCTTTCTTCAACAGGAGTCATTCTTCAGCAATACATAAATTATTGATTCACTGAATTTCTGAACCAGTTTTATCTTTCTGTCGTGTTCTGTTGCACACTGTTACATACGTGGCACGAGCCTTTGGAGTAGACACAGCCTGACGTGCACGCCTCAGAACTTGCTCAGGACACGGGAGAGCATATGGAATGACGTTTTGACAGTCTAATCCTTTGGTTCACCTTTTCGAAGAACTCACCCTATGAAGCTTACAAATCACTGAGAAATTCATCTTTTTGGTTAACATATGAATCAGTAGATGACTGATTAAAATGGAATACCGCTTTAAAATGACCACACTCATTTTTCCCTTGTTGCTCAAGGGTGCCACTGTTTATAACTGGTGTGACAGGACAGAATACAGTAAGGCACGGATTGGATGGTACAGGCAAAAACAAATACTTTAGGCCTAATTTGTTTTTCTGCACAAATACTAAAATATGTACCGTATTCAAGATAAAATAACAAAGAAATACATAATTTTTGTTATGAAATACCTATACAAAATTTTAAAATTTACACCATCTGAGCTGCCAAGAAAGGTTAAAAAAAGTATCTTTTTTTTTCTTCCATACATAAATCTTCTTCTCATCGGTAGGTCCATAACAACTCAGGTTCAAAATGTCCAGCACTCAATGTTTGGAAGAAGGCCATAATCCCCCTTCCTGCTCTCTCTAACCCCAACAGAAGACAAATGAAGGTCGGATGTTGACAGTAGTGTATTCTACTCGTTATGAACAACTAAAATTGAGACACAATCAGGATGGGAGGCTACTGGTACGATGACTGGCGAGGGATGATGCGTAAGGCACTTGGTGCGAGAGCAGCTTCCCGGCACAGGCGGCCCGCACACGCACCGAACAGGCAGGCTACAGCAGGGAAGACACGGCAGGTAGAGCGAGCTAGCGAGGCCAGCGTCACACCGACGTGGTGACGCGGTCGGGGGCGTGGTTCACCTCGCGTTTGTTTGACTCCAGTCCTTTAGCAGCATTCATGTCGTTCCGTAAATTCTCCACCGTCTTCTTCATGTTCTTTAATTCCCCTGGGTGTGGAGTGGCTCGCCTCTGAAGTGTTCTCTGCAAACAAACAGAGGCCGGGGTGTTTGGTTTTATCCACTACTGTTTCATAGCATGCAGCTTTGCGGCATTAGCGTTCCAATACAAATTTTACAGCTTCAGAAACCCTAGTTCCTGGAGAAACAGCTTTCTTCACAGCTGTGTACATTCACCAGCTGCTGGAACTGCACAGTCATGACTGAATATATTACTTTTAGAATAGAATACATTTAAAATATTAGTACAAAATAATGTTTCCACATGTTCATGGAAAATAAGAGAACTTAAGATATAGTCATGGAATAAAGAAGAAAAAAATAAATATCCTACATTAAATTTGTTAGGCAAGTGTGATAACCACTACACTACGGAAACACCTCCTACATTAAATTTGTTAAAATGTTCTTTTATTATTTGGAGTAGCTCTGGTTTCCTTCACCCTCAAGGCTTGGGAGTTTAAAAAGAGAAAGCAACAAAGAAGGACTTCATGTGCTTTGAGTGCTGTGTGCCCTTTGCTGTTCTGGTGAAAGTGCATGTTCTTCCACTAAAGACCACTGTGCTGACTGAGAGTTAAGTAACAGGGCTTAGCAATTTGTAAATTTTCCTATTAGTTAATATATGACATGCTCATTACCTCATAAAGCAGCATTTACATCTTTCCAAAGACTTATCTTGAACACATTAGTATAACAAGAGCATTTCTGAGGGAGTAAAACAACCACTGAAATAATTACACTCTGTGTCTGTGGTAAGCATTAAAGAAATACCGACTTTGAAGTTATCGTCTCTAGCTCCCATTTGCTCTTTACTTAGGCAAATGCTTATAGTCCCATCTGGTAACAGCTGGGCTAATGAAGACAGCAGCAACAATTTTAACTCAGCCTTTGTCTGAGGAGCCACAAGCACTCCCTCAGGAAACTCTAACTGGTACAGAGAGTTTAAAAACCCAGTGCAGGGGCTGGAGAAATGGCTCAGAGGCTAAAAGCATGTAACTGCTCCTGCAGGGAACCCAATGTTCAGTTCCCAGCACCCATGTTGGGTAGATCACAGTTGCCTTTAGCTGCAATCAGCACCAGGGCATCCAACAGCCTGCCTCTTCCAGCTTCCTTGGACAACAAGCATACTCAAACACACATGCATACACACGACTGAAAATAAAAATCTTTAAAAAAACAAAACAAAACAAAAAACCCTGCAGCCAGTGTAAACCAGTATCAAGTGAAGAGCTGAGATACAGAATGTCTGAAAGGCATTTTTAAATATGAACCAAAGAGTGGGGCTTCAAACACAATCCTGATTTCTAAATGAGTTATCTTGCCAAGATAGTTCAAGCAATATTGCAAAACTCTATGATGGCCTGGTATGCCAAAAAGAGAGACGTCTTGCATTGAGTCACATAACATAGCGTAGTCATGAACAGTATTGGAGATAAGAGAAGACTTCATTAACACATGCAAAAATATTAAAAACAAGAAGAATTGCCCACTTTAAAGAAAAATGTGGGACAGGAGGGGAAACTATCACAAAGAAATAAAAACACCAAAAACTACTCCAGTAATAGCAACATCAGAAAGTCCAATCTGCCCCATTTACATGTCATGAGTTACTGCCTTGAAAACTAGGTTTAAAAAATAAAACCCTAGATGCTAAAAGATAAAATAGAAAATATACTATGTGAAA
Organism: Lophiomys imhausi; assembly: GCA_907164525.1. Classification (NCBI taxonomy): domain Eukaryota; kingdom Metazoa; phylum Chordata; class Mammalia; order Rodentia; family Muridae; genus Lophiomys; species Lophiomys imhausi. The sequence continues at coordinate 5,452,752 of CAJQZJ010031917.1, forward strand.
ACAAAGAAAATCCACATTGGGCACTGCTGTTAGTCTTGGATGAGTGCCCACCCCCATACCGTTTCATTTTCGTCTTCATCTTTTTCATCTTCCAAAAACCGGATTGCACTAACTCTGTGTACTGTGCGGTCATTCCAGGTTTCATCAGAGACGTCATTTACCAGGCTCTCCAAGGCACCACAGCGAGGCAGACTCTCTGCAGTGACAAAGACAACATCAGCAGGGAATGCTAGCCATGGGACTGGGAAGAGCTACACTGTCATTTAGTGGCTGCCTGGTCGGAATCCACACGCAGACCCGCAGTGCCAAAAATAAGGAGGGCAGACCACTGTTTCAACCTCCAACCTTTGCTTTTGGTTAAAATATAAAAGAAGCAAGAAGGCTTAGGCAGAATTAGTCTTTGTAATAGAACTCCATTTGAGATCCTCCGAGGTATTTGATAGACTAGGATGGTTAATGTTTCATTATAGAAGGTTAAAATACATTAAAGTGTGCTTTTTGTGGCTCTTTTCACACAGTAAGTACATATTTTTTTCTGATTGTGATATGGTTGCAGTGGAAGGGAGCTGGTACTTCCCTTTGTGACATTCTGCTGCGCCTTTCTGAGACTATCAAGGTCACACTGGAGTATTCCTGCTGGGAGGACTACAGCACCACTACCAAGCCCATATCTCTCAGCAATGGATTTATACCATCATGTTTTTGTGAATATTTTTAATCACAAAATTTATAAAACAAAGATAGAATGACTCAAAGTAACTCACTGGTTTAATGATAATGTGCCAATGGTGTTAACTGGGGACCCCTGGATACTAGTTTGGAGTTTGACAAGCTACTCTTCCTTTGATGAGAACTATGGTTTTATCCTTTCTGCATAATTCCAAACCAAAGGGCTGCTTTCAGAATTTCAGACATGATAAACAGATGTTGAGTAATATCTTAGAAAGACGTAAGGAAACCTTTCAGAGTAGCCCACAATTGCCTCACCTTGCCTCCAGTGGGGCAGATAGAATAAAATGCAAGCACACTCGGGAGGAGGAGGCCCTATGGACAGACATTAGATCCAGCTCACTGTCCCTAAGAGAAAGTCACCTTGGCAGACAGGTTCAGAAGGCAGCTGAGGAAGTAAGACACATGTTAAAATCTTCTCCCCTGTGGTGCGGTCCGTGTCCGTCTGGAATGTGAGGAGAGGTTGGGACTGGTTGTCAGATAACCAGAGGGCCTTTAACTTCAGGGTGGTCAGGGACAAGGGCAGATGGCGCAACCTGGCACGAAACAAGAGATAACACAATGAACCGTCAGAGACTTGACTCTTCTTCACACAAATGGGAAGAGAGGCACAAAACAAAAAAGGAGAGCCCTGAGATTGGGTCTGGAATGTAAAAAGATACGTGTTCATAATTAGATTTGCGAGTAGTCTTCAGTAAGTTGCCCATTTCTTCACTGCCACCACCTCTCTCTGCAGGACCTCCAGGACACAGAGCTGAACAGTCCAAAGAAAGTAGAAGACACATTTGAAGGCCTTACATCAGCTCAGTTTACGGAGAGGAGAATAAACAGCGTAAGTGGAAGGCCCCGACAGTCCTCACAGCTCTTGCCCTGCACAGAGCTGCAGCCTCACTGGTAGGGTCCCCAGGTGGGGTGGGGTGGGGAGGAGAGAGTCAGAGACAAAGAGGAAGAGCCACCCACACCTGGTCTCTGGGGAGATCCTACCAGGTATTCCCTTTAAACTTCCATCTTTCAGTGCCCAGTCACTCCCGGTTCTCAGGCTCCGGAGATAATTAGAATTCACATCAGATTATTTAGTTTCAGATGACAGAATCCGCATAAAGACACTTTCAAAGTTGAAATGTGACACCTAAATACTTGTGCTCATACCAAGACTGGATAGATCGCAGCCATCAAAAATGTAAAAGTATATGGTTATAAAAGTGACCATGGATGAAGGGCTGCTACCTTCTTTTGGTCACAGGGTCCATCAAGGCAATAGAAACAAAACTAATTCAGAAATTGGAACCAGAGTTATGGTTTATTGCTGTAACAGACATGATGCTGTTGTTTTGGGGAGGATCGTGAAAGTGTCTGGAACTTTGGCTGGGAATGACACTAGGTACTTAGAGTTCAGTGGGCTATTCTATGAAAGATTAGAAGACACAATGTTAAGAGCTTTGCAGACAATAGCAAAGACTCTACTGGAACCATTTATGTGGTATTTTAACTTAAGAAGCTGTCAGATAGGTTGAAGAATCAGACATGACTAACAAAAGACCAGTATTGTTGAAGTGAAACCTTTGTTTTACTGGAACAATTGATGCTGGTTAGGTGAAGCAGAGAAAATAGCTGTTGTCTTACTTAGGGTTTCTATTGCTGCGATAAAATGCCAGGACCTAACACAACTTGGGAGGAAGGGGTTGCACATCACAGTTCATCATCCCATGAAGTCAGAGCAGGAACGCAAACAGGAACCCACAGGCAGGAACTGGCACAGAGGCCATGGAGGAGTGCTGCTGACTGGCTTGCTCAGCCTGCTTTTTTACAAACCAAGGACACCAGCCCAGGGGTGGCACTGTCCAGTGAGCTAGCCCCTCCCATATCAATCATTAAGAAAATGCCCCACAGGAATTCTCAGAGATCAATCTGATGGTGGCCTTGTCTCAGCTGGCTTTTGTCAAGTTGACATAAACCCAGCCAGAGGGCACTGGTTAAGAGACCAGCATACTGGGGTAAGTACTTCTGAAAATATTTTCCCAGGGTCATGTAATACTCAAAATTAACTTATAAGCCCCACCTTCCCAAAGACCAGGCAACTTTCTGGAATGTTGGGAGTTATAGTTCTTGGAAAACAATTAAAAACCTCATGGGAAAGTACAGTGGCCTATCGCTTTTGTCTTTATAACTGCCTGCTTATAAAGGGCCTTATAAACATGTCTCGGGGCCACTCATCTGGAAGTTCCAGGGAGTGGTTCTGACCAAAGACCATCTTGGTCAGTATTTAATAAAGCTTCTTCCAACTTTGGCTCAAAATGGTAGAATTGTTTTCCCCCCACACAATCTAAGGATTAGCAGGCAGTGCATAAAGTCATGCTCCTGGGGGGGCGGGGGCGCATGTAATGCTGTCAGCTGAACTTGGTAATGTCTAAGAGTCTCAAAGTGGTACTAGTTTTGAAGGCATAAGGGGGTCATGCAGAACAGCTGAGGCTTGGCACTGTAAGAGGTCAGGAGAGGTCACTGGTCAAGGTGCAGCCTGTGGAGACCCTAACATATTGGAGATGCCAGGGCCAAACCACCAAGGACGGCAGCAGCTACAGAGTAAAGCCTGCGAAACAGGCTGTGTTTGCTGCAAATGTAGAGCTGAAAAAATGAAGCCTGCCTTTGGAGCCAAAAAGACCTCCAGTTCCAGATTTCAGACATGGAGCTGTTCATACTTCTGAACTTGGGTTTTACTTTGATTTGACATGACCATGTCCTGGTTTTTCTTTCTTGGAGTAAAAAAGTATGTAGCTTTTTTCCCCCATTATTTTACAGGAGCCCACAGTTGAGAGATTTGGGATATTTTAAAGATATCCTCTTTAAAGATAAACCTCTACAGTGAATTTTTAAAGACTGTGGGGGCTTTTGAGCTTGTTTATGTTTTATATTGTGTTATTAATATGAATTACGGTTATGAAAAAGGAAGGAAGTTTACAGTGGAAAAGTGATGTGTTTGTGTGTCAAGCTGACAGGGGGTCAACTGTCCTGGGTGGGTTTTTTTTTTGTTTTTTGGGTTTTTTTACTTCTTGTTGCTGTTTGCTTTGTTTTGTTTTGTTTTTCAGTCAATTTGACTCAGCTAGAGTTAGCTGAGAAAAAAACCTCAATTAAGAAAATACCTCCATCCAAACGGCCTATAGGCAAGTCTGTAGGGCATTTTCTTGATTCATAACTGATGCAGGAGGGCCCGACGCATTGTGGGTAATGCCATCCCTGGACAGGTGGTCTTAAGATGTATAAGAAAGCAAAACAAGCAAGCCAGAGAGAGCAAGCCAGTAAGTAGTACTCCCCCATGGCAGAGCAAGCCAGTAAGTAGTACTCCCCCATGGC
>CAJQZJ010031917.1:5456838-5471163 GCA_907164525.1 Lophiomys imhausi
TACTCCCCCATGGCAGAGCAAGCCAGTAAGTAGTACTCCCCCATGGCTTCTGCTTCAGGTCTTGCCTCGGCTTCCCCCTCGTGATTGACAGACTGTTATATGAAGTATAAGATAAAATAAACCCTTTCTTCCCATGCTTTTTGGTTGTGGCCTCTATGAGTAGAAACCTAAACTAAGACAAGACTGCATTAATGGAGGCCACACTCATTTCTTTGTAGTGAAGAGCTTATGCCAATACAAGGGCCTCTGGAGAACATGAGGGAGCAGCTTGTCTCCACCCCCACTTCCTCACTTAGATGTGCTTGCTTCTCAAGTGAGATAGCAAGTGAAATCTCTTGCGCTATCCAAAAAACCACTGCTCTCTCTATAACAACTCTGTTGTATGCACATTCGAGTTCAAGGGAGCTAAAGACAATTTTTTGCCAGGCTCATGTACGTGCATGCATGCATACATGTGTGAACATCCACTACAAGACTGAGGACATAGATCAGTGGTAGGGCACTTGTCTAGCATGTACAAGGCCCTGGATCTGACTCCCAGCAGCACTGACATAGACAGACACATGGGCACATACCACAAGCATCATATATGAAAACACTTTTATATTATAGAAATTAAACATCCTCAACTTTTACTGTTTCTTTTAAAATAGGACTTAAGCTAATATCCTCTGAAATTAAAAAAAAAAATTCCAAGTGTTGCTCAATAACATTTCAGTCAGCAACTCTGCTCTTCTTATTCACAACTGCACAAGGGGGGGGGGGAAGAATCAAGACTTGAAAATTGACACAAAACAATCTATTCCCCCAATGCCTCAGAGCAATCACCAGCTTCCCAGTGAGCACCGGCAAAGGCAATCAGAAGGCTAAAAATATCGCCAATAAATAACAGCTTCCAAGGATGACAAGTGGGTGATAAAAGCTAAAATAAATTACTAGACTCTACAACAGCAGACCTTATAATCGTATTCCAAATCACATTAACGAGTTGTCTGAAATACTGGCTTCCCTACAAATAGCTAAAGTACCAGCCAGCTCCAACACAAATGCTGCTGACCAAGTCTACACCACACACCAGCTGGCTCTCGACAGTACTGCGTGCACAAATGCTGCCCGTGGCGCCATATCCCTTCATAGCTGTGCGCACTCTGACGGCCAGGCTGAACCCCTTCTCAGAGCCTGCTGTGGCCTACTCAGTCAGATACGTACACTCTCCTCTGCGTTGCTCAGGAAAACCATCCAACTTAGAAGTCAGAAGACGATATAAATATACTGCAGCTTTCCAGGGGAGTAAGTACACTCTAAGTTTTAATTTGGCACTTCTCTGTACCACTGAATGAACAGCACAAGAAGCCACGGTCTCACTTGCACACATCTCTATTCTATTCGGCACCACACCCCCCAGAAATAAAAAGCTGGGGTGTTTACTCTTTCACACTGATGGCCAAGGTCAAACCGTGACCAACCCCAGCCTCAAATGACCTTCCACACCTCAGGAATATTACAGCAACCACTTGGCCAAAGGGATTTAAGAACTCAGCATGCCTGGTGGTTAATGTAGTATTAACAATGTTAACCAATGTCTGAACACTGCTATACTTTAATCTGTTTGTTACTTACAAGTAAAATTTTCTTTCAAGTAGTTTTCAAAAAAAAATGTCTGAACTGTATAGAAGGTTAGGACAAGAGTAATGGAAAAAAATAAGTAGCAAAATCTCTTAAAATGAAAGTCTCATGTAGTCGCAAGTCTCCACCATCTTCTTACTGATGGGGAGCTACTGCTGACAGTTTGGGATAGTGTACAAATATGGTTTTGTTTTAGAGAACAAGAAAACAAAATTGAGTGGAACACCATCCAACACTTGCTTTTTCACTCAAAATCATGAGTCTTCATTTGAATGTAGAAAAAAAATCTCATTTCTGATGACTTACTATTCCAGTTTCAAAATGTTTCAATTGTTCTCTTAGGACATGTGTACACACATATATAGACACACAACACAAAAGTCAAAAGTCTAATCTATTTCCCTACTAACAGGCACTGTTGTGGTATTTGGTTTTGTTTATACTGAAACAAGAGCCCCAAGTACCCTATTGTGTGTTCCTCTTGAGTATTCCTAGGCAGAGAGTTTATTAAGAGTTAAAAAATTCTGTTCTTCCAGGCATGATGGTGCACGCCTTTAATCCCAGCACTGAGGAGGCAGAGGCAGGTGGATCTCTGTGAGTTCAAATCCAGCCTGGTCTACAGAGTGAGTCCAGGACAGCCAGGGCTACACAGAGAAGCCCTGTCTTGAAAAACCAAAAAAGAAATTCTGTTCTGGGTCCAAGAGTAGCTGATGATGTAGGACGCTTCCCATCACTGCCACAGCAAGTTTCATGATTCCCACATGGCACTCTGGAGTCACACACACTTGCTGTAATCCACCCTATGAGGTCCATAAAGCAAGTTTCTGCATAGCAGCAGGCAGCCAGCCTCAGCAGCTATGCCTGCGAGCAGAGCTAGAGTGTAACAACAATCATTTCCCATGGATGCCATTTCTACAAGTTTCAACACTGCCATGGAAGTCTTATTATTATTATAGTTTCAATATTAAAATTGTACAACAAGTAGTGATTAAACATTTTCAAAGGCTGAGAATTTATATATGAATGGACAAAATGGCACATTTGACTGACTCAGATGATGACCGTGTACCTCCAATTCTTAACTAGATGTCTCCACCACAACCCAAGCGTAATAAAAAATCAACTTCCCTTTCTTCTGAGAACTGGAGACCAATGTCCCTATTCATAGGGAACAGTTTTACAACTCAGAGCCATCTTTATGCTCAAGAATTAAGAATGCAAACTCATGCTCACCAGTGTGGCCAGGACCAGGGAAATGTTCAGAACTCCTGGGCTGCAGAAAGGGAGCTGGAAAGACCAGTACTTCCCAAGCTACAAAGGCTCCAGTGAGAAGCTAGCAGAAACTGACATTCAGTCCAAATCAATCTGGGTTTCCAGCTACCACTCCAGAATCTATCAAGACTTCCCCAGAGCAGTCACCTTTAAACTGGCGAGCATTCTGAGGCCATACCTCACCTCCAGTTACAGCTCATTTAGCTCAGCTGTCTAGGGTCCATTACAAAGGATGAATGAAGAATGGTGGCTGGTGCCTGACCTAAATGACCAGCAAATCAGGACGTGGGGGCCAGTCCCCCAGCACTCTTCACACTGTGGTCTTTTACCAAGTAAAACCAGCTTTCCCCAGTTTAGCACGTTCCGTTTATCTATCCATATCGCATTCAAAAGCAACTTTTAAATTCCTGTTAGCAATGAAGATTATAACGCATTCTACAACGTGCCAAGCTGCTCGTTCTGCAGTGATCAACATCTTCGTTCAGTCAACTATTTACCAGACATCCACTGTGTGCTAAATGCTGCCATGGGAAAAGTGATACAATACACAGGACCTGTGCCTTAAGAGAACATCAAGCTCAGACGGGTGACACACACACATGCCAACAGAAGGGAAGCTATTCACAGAGATCCAATCAGAAAACCCTGAGAGAAAAGAAAATGGGAGATGAAGAACAAAGGTGGGGTCAGATAAGGGGGTCCCGATAGAAAGGCTAGCTTGCGCAGGCCCAGTGAGAAGGTATACACGGCACCCGGAGTGCTGAAACTAGCTCAGAATGCCTGATACGGGGCTGTGAAGGCCGGGCACAGCCCAGAGCTGGGAAGGGAGAAATAGCGCCGCAGTGTCATGGGGATGCCATCTGCTTCTAACTGTGGTTTGGATTCTGAATCATTTGGATACTCTAACACATGGAGTCTCTCCCCATGAGCATGCCCCTTCATACACAACTTCATTTACAAATTCAGGAGGCTGCAAGTGACTAGCCCAGAACATCCAGACCCACGTTTAAAATTCAGCCAGGTTTGGTAGTTGACCCTGGTCCCAGTTTCTTGGGAGGATGGGGCAGGAGGATGGTCCGAGTCACATACTGAAACTCTGTCCTGGCTCAAAAAACGTTCCAACTGATTCAAGCTTATTTTGCAGATGAAGGGTCTCTAAGGCCCACTGTGACCTACAGCAAAGTCTCTGGTCTGCCTTCTGGGTCTCCCCATGCACTATCATGCAGGAAGTGTTCTGCTCTGAGATAGCTACACTCAAGCTCACTGTCAGCACACAGCCTGGCTCTAGTAGCCTGGTCCATATCACGAATCCTCTGACCCCGCTGGTGGTTTCAGTCAGACAGGTTGGTTAGTATTCAGCAAGACCTGGCCAAGCCACAGATGCAGGAACGCACGGGCACAGACGGCGGCTTCTCCTTCCTTACCTGTTCCCGGCCACATCGAGGACATGAAGCTCCACAGCCTGTGACACCTCTGAAGGTATGCCAGTTAGTCTGTTGTCCCGGATGCAGAACACGGTGAGGCTGCAGCACCCGCCAATCTACAGTGCGAGAGACAAGAATCTTTTCTTTTCTCCATTTTGAAAAGTGGTGTGTGAGGGGGCAACAGAATATTTTACCAACAGCATAAAAAGATGCATACAATATATCATATGACTTTTAAATTTCACCGATGACCATATATGATTACTGTAAATTATATAAAATGTTAAACATGCTCTAAATTGAGTGAAGAAAGCAATACAGTTCAAACTGGCTTTCTGAAAAATGTTACTTTTCACTGCTGATACCTAATACAGTTGCCCTGGGTAAATGTTACCCAAACCGCACAAGCTCAGGCAGTATTACTTAGTCAGGGGAAATTAAACAATTCTACTTCAAAATATCAGGTCAGAGGTAATGCTGACACCAAGGCACAGCTCAAGGCTTACCCTGGAACTACAGTATCTTCAATATTCCAGAGCTAAGAAAGGGAGGGAAGGGCCTGACAGATTCCCATGAACTGTCACTAAATACAATTTGATAGCTTTTAGGCACTCATAAATTAGTTTGTTAAAATCACTTTCCCTTGAGGAATGCAAAAACCAGTAACATCTTAGCAAGAAATATATACGTTTGTCTCAGCCATGGTCTGCTGTTAATTCAACAACTGCATTAACCAACAGCTACGCCCAGCATCTGAGTCTATTCAAAGGGAGCAGGACTTTCAATGTGTGGTCTTTAGGACATACTAGTCCAAGACTTTCCTGAAAAAATAGGCCATGATTTTTTGAGTCAGAAAAGCTGAACCAAACGGGAAGAAAAACAACTTGATCTCACACATAACCTTCTCCAAGACTCCATAAAGCACTGCATTCTTCTGGCCCTTGCCAATCTGAGTAGAAAATGTTCATGAAGGCATCTATTGATGTCTCTCTGACACATGGAAAAATACTACGCTCCGGCCTCTCACTAGAGGAAGACTCTTGAATCCTAAACTATCTGAATATAATTCATATATATAATACACACACACACACATATATATATATATATATATATATATATATATATATATATATATTCTGTTCTGTTCTACTTACATGTGTATCTCATATATGTATATAACACCCTAAAAGAGAATGCATCTTTACAAAATTGCTGCATAGTTATTTTATGCATAATCCTTTTAGTTCTAAGAATATCAGGATTGCCAATTACTATATTTAATTGCAGAGTTCAAACATAACAGAAGTAAACCTATTAACAGCATAAAACACACAGATTTATATCAGTCTCTCATCACACAACGAGCACCCTGATGCATAGAAAGGCTGGGTTATCTCTTGCAGGTCTCAGAATTCAAGTTTTCCATCCCAGTTTATTCTCTGTATTTTTATGCGATTACTTCTTATAGAAGTACCTTTCTTCTTTCTGTTTTTAAAAAGCTTACCAGTAATGCAAATTGGCTGAATATACTTTAGTCCTTCACTTTCCAGAGAACCTTCTGACCATTATGAGACTGTCCACTGTCTCAGTCCCCCATAAGGTATGTGTTTGGAGATCCCATGGCTATATAGTATGAATAGTTTCCTTGTGTATTCTACGCATATTACACAGTAAAAATTAATTAAAGTAGACCAGAGGGCCCCAAAAAATCAGAACAAATTAATACCCCTTGGTATTCGACAAGAACTGAGAATCTAAGCTATCTACTGGGCTTATAACTTCATTTCCCCTCACTCTTTCCTACTTTAGCTTCACACTCACTTGAGAATCAAGCAATGGAAGGCAATTATGTACAAGAGCCTGTTAAGCCCTGGGTCATCAAAGCCAGCAGTATCCTGATAGCTAGTGTTTAGCCATCAGAATGAGGCCAGCACACATCACAAGCTGCAAAGCACTGAAGGAGGGCCTTGGTCACTCTTAAAGCCACGTTGTCGGAGCACACCATCACATCAAAAACCTGCCTCCATGTCAGCAAGGCAGGAATGGCAGACACTTTTGATTTTTAGAAAAAAAAATCAGCTTCAAAACAGCTCAAAAGCTAGGTTTATTATGGAGGCTGGGAGGCTGGAGGGTTGCCATGCATGGAGAGAAGGGATGCTGTGAGATCGAGCACACATGGATTAGCATTTAGGTTGAGTCACATATTTTGTAGATTTGAATAGATGTGTTTTCGCCCAAAGTAACAGTGAGAACTGAATGGAACCACACATGTAATTTGGTGCCTATCCTACCTGTTGCTGCCAAATACATGTGGTAGCTATTATTTTTCCAAGAACTGAAAGCCACAGATATACATGACATATCTAATCAACACTTGAATATTTATAGAATTCTTGGAACTGTGCTGGCAGTGACCACCTTTTTATAGAGTTTTCCTGGGCATCTTAAGAATTTTCTGCTTGACTGCACATCTCAACACACTTTTCTGTGAAAGTCAGTGAGGGGCTGACGTGAGCTCACTATCATGTTACCCGAATCATTCATGTGTATTTTGATCTCTCTTTTGGTTTCACACGCAGAATTTGAAGGTTCCCTGGCAGTCATCAGGATAAAATGTCTATTATCACTTAGAAATTCTGGGAAGCAGAGTCACATTTAAATAACCTATTACCAATTATGTAGGAAGCTGGTATTTTAAACCTCCCTTAAACCACTAATAACACCTTCCAAGAATACAAGGGTTTGGATTTGGAGTCTCTAAAAACTACAGAACATAGCAGGAAACCCCAGTTTAGCTCTTTTGTGTCTATGTTAATTCAAAACGATTCTATCCTTAACTGTCTGCCATTGAGCTAACCCATCACCATGGGAGCTTCTAAAGTCATGGTTCTCAACCTTCCTATTGCTGCAACCCTTTAATACAGTTCCTCATGTTGTGGTGATACCAACCATAATATTATTTTCATTGCTACTTCATAATTGTACTTTGCTACTGTGATGAATCATAATAAGTATCTTGTGTTTCCCGGTGGTCTTAGGTGACCCCTGTGAAAGACTTGTTCAACACCCCTAATGGGATCACAACCCACAGGCTGAGAACCATTACCCTCCAGGGTGATGTTTTACAGAGAAGCCTGGAAACAACAATCAGACCAATGACTCAGAGAAGCAGCCTAGGTCAGCCACTGTGCTACTTTTCATCTTTGCAAATGGCTATCTGCATGTAAGAGACTTTTCTCTCACTATTGCCCTTTCAATATTAACTGCAGAATAGAAGAATCCTTTCAATATTGGTAGCAGAACAGAACCCACTTTTAATAGGCAAAAAGGAAAATTTATCAAGAAAACCAAATCTGACTCGAAATACAAAGTGAACAAAAATAACATAGTTTTAGAATTTTTTCAGAGCCTGTGCTATATTATACAAACATTCCCCACTTCATGAACATTTTTGAAATTAAATGGTTTGGGAATTCCACAAATTATTGGACCACATATACAAACAAGACACTATGATCTTTAGCATATATAACATCAAGAACATACTCTAATAATGTCATTATATTTCTCAAGGATTTTATTGACCCTACAATATTTTCCCCTACAGATATATAACAGATTATTTAACAAACCACTCATGCCTGGTGTTGCTAACTGGTTCTAAATCCATCTCCTTTGGTTTTTTTGAGGCAGGGTTTCTTTGTGTGGCTTTAGATGGCCTAGAACTCATTCTGTACACCCAGGCTAGCCTTAAACTCAAAGATCCACCTGCCCCTGCTTCCCAAGTGCTGGGATTAAAGGCGTGCACCACCACTATGGGTATATCATCTCATCAGTTCTAATAGTTCTTTGCTTTGTTCCCAGCACTAGTTTAATAATCTGTTAAGTGATGATTTATATAGTGTCTTGTTATGGTATCTGTTGGATGTCTTGATGTTGCACTCTGATTTGTCTTCACCTCACAAAAGTACGGTAAAAATCGGACAAGAATAATCACTTGATACGGGAGACTGGTTCATGATGGCTGGCTGGCTCTACATACAGTGAGTCACTTCATGTGTTCCCTAGGATGGCACCTGGAATATACCTGTGTTCCTGTACAAAATCTGAGATACAGTCTTGTGTGATTCTTCGTAGCAGTGGAGTATATTTTAAGAATAAAGTTCTAGAAACAAAAGAGCAGAGGTAGGTATATGTGTGTTTTAAAGCTTTTAATAATACCAGTGGTCTCTCCCATGACAGCCTTAGCAATTTATACTTCCCCACAGTATTTCTTAACATTCAGCATTTCACTTAAAATCTTAAGAGTTCTGATAGGTTAAAATGCTTTCACACTTCTGTGAAAGCCAACGAGGCTAACTTCCCCCATACTCTCCCTCTCTGGTATCACTTGTTTCTGGTTGTGCTTGCTTTTCTGTGACTTTTTTTTTTACTCAGCGACATGAAGAGATTTCTGATAATAGTTAAGACTGTCATTTGAGAGTAAATGTCTTTCCTACCCATAAGTTGTTTTTTTATCCTCTTTCAGATAAGAAATCTTTCAGGTGAACACGTCCATCATAATCAATGGTTTCGTATTTGCACGTATGTGAAGCTTAGTGTGCGCTTGAACGTCAAATGGCAAGCTCATCTTTTCTAGGGACTCCTTCTCCTACTTTGTAGACACAGGGTTTCTCACTGGCCTGGAACTCCCCAGTTAGGCAAGGCTGGCAGCAATCCAACAGTCTCCCTCATCGCTGCTGCCGTTCCATGCTCAGCTATTTAAGGAAGTCTCCAGGGACTGAAGTCAGGTCCTCATGCTGTGTGGCAGGCACTGTACTGACTGAGCCCTCTCTTTAGCTTTGTTTCTTTTATTATTTATTTCCTCTTTCAAATTTAGGAATGCATTCTCAGTCTTCAGATCTTACAGTCAATTGTATTTTATTCTAATAGATATAGGTTTTATATTATACTTACTATCAGTAATCATTAACTGCAAGGGCAACTTAGGCTAAAACAAATTTAAAGTATAAGGCAAAAAGATACCTGTGAAATGAATCCTCTATCACTACAGAGATTTCTTAACATAAGAGTTCTTATAGATAATTAATATCTGCACAGTGCCTGAATAAAAAATATTTTATGAATGTCCTAAAAATTCTACCTTATCCCATTTGATCAGACAGGTGTGATATAGTTGGGATACCTCTAAGTTTGATCCAATACAGACAAAAAATAAACAAGCAAAACTTTCCTCTGTATTCTAAATTTGGCTGTATGCTCAATTTCTTTTAGCCAGAAGGTGTTTCAAGGTAGCATTTGGCTGGGGAATACTAAAGGTACTGTTCTCACTCATCAGACCCATGGTCACACACTGCTTCCTGCCTAGACTTCCTTCAACATAATTCTTCCCCTTTCCCAGAAGTATATAAACTTAAGAAACAGAATGAGAAATTAAATGCACAAGTAAGTGGCTGCGAGCTCAGAGCATGCTATGTGTGGCAGACGAGCCAGGTGTAGCCTTGGATCCCACCACAAGCCAGAACCATGCAGACAACGTACAATGCAGGGAGACAGATGAGGCAACAAAAGATGCCTTTCAAAATTTCTGAATAACTTACAATGTAAGCCACAGAAAAGCATTCTTTTGTGAATAATCTGAACAAATGTGAAAAACACATAATGACACAGGAGACCAGGCCATGCACTTATTACATTTATCTATAGAGAAGGTGTCCATACTGCACAGTGATGAACACACAGAGCGGTCGGCCAGCCAGTTTGAATCTTCATGCACTTACGAAGCAAAATAGGAGTTTGAGCTGTAACTGTAGTCAGAACAATACTTACAAGACGACAAGTTTACCTGACTTTTCTAAAATTCCAAGCAGCTAACAATTAAGAAAACAAGAGACGTTCATTGATTTCCAAATGTTCACTACAAATAACACCAGGAAACACAAACAGGATCCTTTACTGCAACCCAACAGTACAAACATCTTCCCCTCAGTCATTTGGGGAAACAGATAAAAACGCAAGCGACTGGCGAGTTAAGGAGACTGACAACATACACTACCATCAAATAAGATGACGACACAATGTAGGGAAAAACTACAGGGCAAAACCAACAGCAATTACAAAACAACGGATTTGGGACATAAAACCTGACTGGTTTTGTCTTAGCTTAGATATGCTATGTGTGCAATCTATCAAGAAAAAAGGTAATATATTTTTCAAAGGAAAATGTAGTATCTGATTGATCATTACCAAGCATGGAGGTATAGCTGGTGTTCACACACACAATCAACCACAGGGTAGACTACACTAACTGTACACACTGGGGATCTGACACATGGTTGGGACATACTTTGTGGTTTAGTTGTTCAACCTGATGAGACAAGCAGCCAGACCATTTCTACTGGGTACCAAACTGTGACCCACAGCAGAGCCAGACACATACACTCGGTGAGTCTGTTATCCTGGGATCTGAGTGTGTGTGTGGGTAGAGATGAAGGCAGTCTAGAAAGATCTCATTCCTGAAAATCAAAATGTTTCTGCTTTATCAAAAGGCTGAAGAAAAAAGTATCTGTTGTATTCACTTATAAAGCCCTACATGCCAGGAAACCTATCATAATTTCCCAGAAAATGGACAAAATGTGATAGCACAAATGCCTTAAAGCTAAACATATTTTTGTGGTGGACTCCACCAGACAGAAGGAACATTGTCACTCTCTAATCAGAAACACTGCTGGAGACTCATTCTTTTAAAACGAGGACAAATCATTGTTAAAATGACAGTGGAAATTTTATAGTAAAAGAAAAAAAACACAAAGTTTTTGCCTAAAATGTGTCCCTGGAAAAAAGAATTCATGAGGAATCCAGACACATTGAAGAACGTTGTCATTAAATTTTAAAATGCTCTCCTTAGCATTTGCCTCAAAAGTACCCCTACGCTGTATTTATCTCCTACAATGCCCAGACTAAAGGCCACTTGACCTTTCCTTAATCAAGGTTTTGTACAATCTTTGGGACACACAGAGGAAAAGGTCATGATGAACCTAATCCCTTGTGTGGTCCTGTTTTTACTGGCTACTCACAGAGATTAGAGATTGGGAGAGTCATTTTGGAGCTAAAGGTTGACTGGCTTCAGTTTCTGCATCTGTGAACTTAGGAAATCCTCATGGCTTGATGACCAAGTCGGGGGAAGTCCACAGAAGCACCATATACCGTGCAGGGCATTAAGGACGAAAGTGGCAAATCCTCTCCTTGAGTTGACTCTGCATCTAATATCCCTTTCCCACCCACAAGTGCTATTCCACCAGGGGAAAATGTCTGTTCACCCTATCAGTTGTGTTTTGGTTTACTGGTTACAGAGTAGAAACAAAATGTTTTGATTAGCAGAATCTTAGCTGTGTCCCAACTTGGCTGAGATGCAGATTTGAGTATTTCTGTTGGAGACAATTTTGTTTAGATGTGATGGCTCACATTAAGGGTGTGTCTCAGTATAAATGTGATGTGTTTATCATGTGTCCTCTTGCTTCCACTCAGGAAGGTTATCCAACGTACCCAGAAGAAACTGGACAACTGTGAGCAGAGAACCAAGCTGAAGAAGGGAAACAGAAGCCCACACAGTCTACACAGTAGCCCTGGGAAAAGAAAGAGGTGGCCCACAAGTTCCAGCTGGCTAGAAACCAACGTGGACAGTGGTGATAGGGTTGGAGCTGAGAAACAATGAAACTGAAGTTGGCCGACGGTCGTGTTGAGGAAGGAGGCTTTCTGTTCCTGTGAGGACTCAACAGACACACGTCTCACCGACAGGGAAAGGAAGACACCATAGACGCAGCTTTCCATAAGCATTAAAAACAACAAAAAGGTAAGCTCAGCATCGCTCTTCCCAGTACAGCTCTCAGTCCCTGCTACACACCAAGCCTTCCAAAAAGGGCGCTAGATACCTCTGAGCGTCACTCGTGGTGGGTTCTCTCTTTGGTCAGCATTTCCACCTCCTCTGGTGGACTTTAAAAGCCTCTGAAGAGCCCACAGTTATTCTCTGCAATGGAAGTTAATTGTCTCTTCTTCACTAGTAGGGGTATATGGCAGGAGAGAAGGAAAAGGAGGGTGGCGACGCAGGGCAGAGGGGTGGAGAAGGCAGATTCCTGGTGGCCTTCCTATGTAGGTATGCTTTTCTAAAGGATTCCCATCCTAGTCATTAACATGGTCTGATCTAAATCTCTGCCAAAAAAAGGGTTGCATGGCGGTCCACTTTTATAAGTACAATGGTTTATGGTTAAATGCAACAGTTAAACCCAAAATCATCCACATTCTCTGGCAAACTCCCAAATTATCCCCTTCTGTCAACAGACTCATTAGCTTTATATCAAGATGTCAATCATTTCCTTCTGTTTAAAATCCCATCAATATGCCTTTGTCAATTCTCTTAAATGTTACTGATAATCATCCTTGGATTCAGTCCTCCAACCAGGTTCAAACTCCTAACTTTAAAGGCACCATGTATCTTTTAAACATTAAAAAAAAAAAAAACCCTCATGGACTTTTTTGATCCCTTATGTAACAATTATTACCATATTATTTCTTTAGTGGCACATACCTCTTTTGGTAAAGACACTAATTTATTTCTGTCTGCATTCAAGTTGCTCAACTTCTTAAGTTTTCCAATGCTCTTAGGTAAAGTCTGTTAAAATAATATTTTTTGTTATTAACTTATAACTAGTTTTTTTTAAACAGAGTTCAACAGATTCAACAGAAAAAAAACAATTATTTACAAGTACTTTTAAGAGTATCTGCAAAAGAAAGTACTTCTTCATGAATATCAGATGTCTGTAATGGTCACTTGGGGAAATGAAATCAAACAGTCTGAATTTCTGGTGATATGATAGTATGTTTGGAAGAAATTAAATCAAAGGCAGAGACAGGGGAATATAATGCTCTTCCACTCAAAAAAGTGTGTATTTACACCCTCAAGATTTAGACTTGCCTTGCCCACACATCAGACAACCACAGGTGGATGTTGACTTTGGAACGTGAAGGCCAGGGGAGCACAAAGACCCAGGTGGGCATGGAGAAAGGGAAGCAGGCTTGGCATGTACTGCAGAGCCCTACAGCAGCAGGCTGGGCTGGCTCACAGGGGCTCCCCAACACCACAGAAGAACACGAGGGTGAGTGTTCTTGTAACTGTTATGGTTTCTATTTGTAAGACTAAAACCATCGCAAAGACAGGAAGATCTGGGAACATCTGACACCCCTGCCACCTTCCTATCTAAGGAAGGCGCTCTGGGCCCATCCACGTCTAAGTTCCCACTGTGCTCAGGCTGTCTCTCACTGTCCTTTCCACCTACCGAACAGAATTTCACTTAACAACACAAGAGAAAGGGAAAGCAAGAAGGAAGAAAAGAAGGAAATACAGGGTGTAAAGAAGAGTGACCAGAGGAGACAGAGAAGCAAGAAGGAAGTAGTTGCCTCCTAAAGAGGAGGAAAGGAGGTGAGCAGTGAACCTGTCAGATGAAGCTAAGGGAGGGCAGGAAGCGGGCAGACGACAGAGACTGGCTTCCACTGTGCTGACCCACCCTCCGCAGGTGCTGCATGCACTCTTTGCCTCACTAGGGAGAAGAAGCTTGGTCAAACTATGAGTCTGAGCAGCTGCCTTCAGTCCTTGTTTTTAAGGTGAAGTTAGCAGGGGTCTTGTTCAAAGTTTTCAAACACCTTTCTGCACCTCAGAAGACAGAATAATGTAAGCATCCATCCCCTGGAGTTCTCCCTGGTAAGTCACCATTTCTTCTCCTGGTGCACTCATACACCCGGACACACATAGTGTACAGGCAGGCTTCCCCAGGGATATGCATGGTGTGAATTCAATGGGGACACATGCCAAAACAGTTCTGCTTCTGTAGCTAAAGTTGGTCTTCAGGCCACACTTCACTAAACAGATGCAGACAACTACTCCTCACAAATCCTCATCAACACACACACACACACACACACACACACACACACACACACACACACA
>CAJQZJ010031917.1:5471173-5489364 GCA_907164525.1 Lophiomys imhausi
ACACACACACACACACACACACACACACACACACACACACACACACACAAGGCACTCACCTGGAGACCGTTTTCTGTAAGAATTAATTCTGTGAGATTTTCACAATCCCCAATTGTTTCAGGCAACTGTGTGAGCCTGTTCTGATCCACCTTCAAGATCGACAGCTTCTGTAGTTTTCCTACAAAAGTGTCATTTAAACTCGTTAGTTATGATTCTTTGTCTAATCACCAGTTGATTTTCTTCCTATCATCTCTTCTTTTCTATTTTAAATAATGACTTAGTATTTTCTTCATCCAGCTTTTCAAACTGAAACAGTATCATTCTCCTTCAGATCACTGAAGGTTGAGAGTCAAGAGTAATTTGTTCAGCACGTCAGAAAGCCAGTAATTAGAAACAAATCATTTGAAACAGCTAACTAAGAAGACCATGAAAGCTAGAAAATTTCATGAAGGGCAAATCGTTGACTACTGATGCATTTTTAAGAGTGGGAGCCATATGACGTTCCCATCTTGACCTGATTTGGAGTCTGCTGTGACATAAACGACCTTCCTTTCTGAGTAGGGGTCACGGCTATGGGATACAAGGCACTGAAATCACAGGAAATGTTCACAGCATCTAAAGAAGTTATGCTCATCTTGGATGGTTTTGAATTACTGGATGCATTAACATGACTGTTAAAACTTCGAAAAACTACAACATTTCTTTTAGAGGCTAACGGTTTCAACATCTTTGAAGGAGGAGCTAACATTGGGCAATCATCTAGAGTGTGAGAAGAGGGGCAGCTCCAGTGGATGGGGGACAAATTCTAGGGATTCCAGACTACCTGGCCCCTGAGCTCTTACTGAGTACAGCTCATGGTCCTGCAGTAGGCTGGTGGGCACCAGGAGTTTGCTTATTTGAATTTCTATCAGGAATTCCCCCTTTCAATGATGAAACTCCACAAGTATTCCAGAATATTTTAAAAAGAGATATCCCTTGGCCAGAAGGTGAAGAAAAGTTATCTGATAACGCTCAAAGTGCAATGGACATACTTTTAACTACTGATGATACAAGAGAGCTGGAACCAAAGAACTGAAACAGTAGACTGGAAAATCTGTAGCATCAAACTATGCCTTTTGTGCCCCAGCCAGATGACGAAACACATACATCCTATTTTGAAGCCAGGAATAATGCTCAGCATCTCATCACATCTGGGTTTAGTCTGTAGCACACACATGTCGTTTTTATCCAACCTTGTGATATAGAATTAAGTTTTACAGTAATATGTTCCTTAATATTAGATTGGTCTAAATAGGATAAAAGTCATTATTTTACCTAGGCAAGTGAGCTTTTAATTACTGAATGCAACGGCCTTTACAGAGTTAAAATACTGTAAGAAATATAATCAGTAACTTATCTTTGCCTTAGAACTATATATAAATCATCACAGCTTCATCTTATTATCTTATTTATTCACTGCACTTTATGAAAACCAGCATATCAATAAACTAAAACAACACTACCACTTAAAAAAAAAAAAGAGTGGGAGCCGTTTTGTGTATGGATGCGACCTTCATTTTACCCTGCACCCTCACTAAAAGAGCTGACTAGACACCTGTGAATGCAATGGCTCACTGAAGACCCTAAACAAAGTAGCTCTGTGTGTGCAGAAAGGGCAGAAGCCCCAAAGAACTTCTGAACAGGAAATCCTGACAGACACCCACAGGACAAGGGGGAAGAAGAATGAGTCTAACAACTACCGCCAAGTCCCCAGGAAAAAGAGAAAACCTACTAGCAATGACACCTTCCCCATTAAATGAGAAGATTACCCTCTACACAAATAGAAACAAGAAGCTGAGGAAAGAGAAATAAAGGCAGAACTATCTGACCTTGGGCAGAGACACGAGGCAAGGAAGGACCAGTCAACCATTAGCTCACTATGCAGCATGATCAATAAATAACATTCTAAGTCCCTGGTGGATCCCCACAGGTTCTTGCTATCAGAAGACACGTCAGCATCATCCACAGGGTACATGCAGCTTGACACATCTCCTTAACCTTCTTCCCAGCTGGAAGTTCTGTAGCCTGAATAGTTCAGGTGAAGGTGCACTTGTTTCTCCACTAAGAAGCGCAAAGTAATTTGTAGCAATTATCTTTGTTTTTGTTAAAGCTTTTCAAGTGAGACTGAGATTTGCAATCCTCAGCATTCTGCCCATCTGAATTGTAAGATACACTAAGCCTAATACAGAGAGCCCTGCTACAGTCCTTTAATGCCCACAGTAGGCCAGCTCCCATCTGCCGAGTCCTCTTATTCCAAGCAACAAAACATCCAGTCTCTACAGCACGTGATGCCACTTATGGTTCTGAATGAACACTTCTACAAAGTCAGAGTCCCCACCCATTCTTCAACTACTGCTGGCCAAAACACAGTCTGTATGTAGCCTAGCTGACAGCTGTCAGCAGTTAACATTTTCATTTTTTCATTCTGACCAAATACTAGAAAGGAAGAAGGCCTGGGCCACACTCTCCTCTACAATCTTATGACAATCTGTGGTTAAACATAGTTCCTTACAGGCGCTGGGCAGCACTGTGATGGGGATACCCGTCCCCGTGTTTATTCTCTCTTCTCTCTCTCTCTCTCTCTCTCTCTCTCTCTCTCTCTCTCTCTCGTGTGTGTGTGCATGCATGCATGTGCATGAATGTTTTAATTATTAGCACATATTTAAAATTTAACATTTTAAACAGTTGCGCAAACAAACATTAATTTTGTTCTGTTTTCAAAATTTCTAGATTATATGGCTTTCTACCTCAGCAATTCAAACGAACAAAAACCAAAAAAACCACATTAACCAACATTTCTCTTTCTCACAGGATTGGTAATGAATACAAGGAAAACCCCTACTTAGAAAAACAAGTTCAGGCCTTGTTTAATAAGACAAGAGATATGATAAAAGCATTTTCTCACAGCTTAAGTAACAACATTTGTTCTATCACAGTCTGTACTAGTTTCTCATACTGGTCTAAGTTCCTATAAAAAAAAAAAAAAGGTATTGGGTGGCTGTGGTATGCATGCCTTTAATCCCAGCATTTGAGAGGCAGAGGGAGTAGTGAGAATTTTAGAATTTTGGTTTCTTTAAAAGACACAGAAATATGATAAGAATATATTTTCACTTTAATCCCAGGTGTGGAAATATGGGGCTGCTTCACAGCAACTGACTATGATTTACCTCATGCTCTGGCTGGCGTGTGATTTGCCAGCTGCAAACAGTTTCTGCGATTGTGTGACATTTGGAATGCTGAGGACCTTTCAGAGGGTATATAAATGCTAGTGCCCCGAGAAGATGGGTGGATTGTTGGCTGGATGTTAGTTGTTGTTGGTTATGGTTTGTTAGGTACTCATGTGCAAAGAAGAAACAAGAAGAAATCAGATATCCTGACAGTGAAGATCCAACTTGCCCCAAGGAGCTCAACACCCCTAATCAGCAGGAATTACTCTAATGATAATGTTGCCCAGCTTCCAACCCTGACTTTATTCAGGGATCTCTTTCCTTTTCTCTCTATCCTTTTTTCTATCTTATCTAGTGTTAGAGGGTTGAAAGGGAAGAAGAAACGGGGTGGAGAAGGGTGGAAGAAAGAAGAACCATAAAGTAGCAAATGCTGGCGACAGACCTCCATGAGGCCAAGCTGCTCTAAACAATCAGTTCCAGCACAGCCAGAGGCACATAGTGAGACACTGTCTTAGGGAGGAGAGAGGGAGGGAAGGAGGAGAGAGGGAGGGAAGAAGGGAGGGAGGGAGGGGAAGGAAGGAAGGAGGAAATCCCTGGATTATTTTGAAAGGAAATAACAAAGGGTAATGAAAAGCTCTCTCTTAGCTTATCAGAAAAGGCTCAGCTCTATCTCTACCCCTTTAAAAGCACCTTCCCAATGCACTCTTATTGACAAGACCAAGTCCAAGGTAGACTTAAGCTATAGTGACATCTCTCTCATGAACTGTTGAAGATGCTGATATAAGACATCCTTAAACACGCTCTCTTATTGTGACTAATCGCTTTTTAATTATGGATAAAATAGGCAAAAATAAATGCTTGCAAGTCACAATATCATGGGTTTCTCCAAACCAGAATGATCAGAAGTATTTGAAACTTACACTGCATTAGATATTCCCTGCTTTCCTTCTTTGAAAACAAAAGCAATGAGGAACCATGTTGCCAGCACTGAGCAGAGATGACCAAATAATTGGAGAGTGAGTTCCCAACACTCAGGACAGCAGGTGGAACTCTATGTCTGGCACTTTTCAACACTTACCGATGCCATCGGGAATTGTTTCCAGTAAGTTCTGGGAAATGACTAAGTCTGTCAAAGAAGTCAGGCCGCTGATTTCTTCAGGGAGCCTTTCCAACCTGTTTTCAGAGACGTCTAGGCAGAGCAGGCTCTTCAGATTCCCTATTTCCTGTGTCAATGGCACAGAAAGAGAAACATGCTTGAAGCTGGCACAGCCCAAAGGAAAAGGGGCTCTTCACAATCAATCCCCAGGTCTACATCACAGAAGCAGGAGCGGAGAGAACATAAGAGTTGGAGGATGGGGAGAGCTGTGGAATGCTGCTTCTGAGCAGGACATGACTGCTGCACTTACAAAGTCCTATCAGATGCGGTTACCTGCACAAGACCAAGCTGACCAAAATTCAAGCACAGATCGGGCAGGGGCTCACAAAGCCTCATCCCAAATGAGGAGCTACTGGCAGCGGAAGGCTGCTGGGGAAAGGCTTGTTGTCTTCAGGATTGTGGGGCATGGTGCATAGCCCCTACCATGTGCACATATACAGGCAGCATAACTGACTCAGTGGGTCTAAAAGAAATACAGAGGACATGAAGTTGGGAGGGGATGAAGGGGATAAAGGGAGTTGGAAGAAGAGAGCAGAGGGCAGGTAGGATCAAACTACACTATACACAGGAAAACCCATTTTTAAAAGTTCTGGGGCTGGAGAGATGGCTTGGTGATTACGAACACTGGCTGCTCTTCCAGAAGACCTGAGTTCAATCCCCTGTACACACAAGAAAGCACATAGCCATCTGTAACTCTAGTCCTATGGGATCTGAAGCCTTCTAGGCTCCAGGGGCCCTGAACAAAAAGTGGTGGACAGACAGACATGCAGGCAAAACACCCACACATAAAATACAAAAATGGGATAAAGTAATTTAGGGTCTCAGTTCTAACTATGTTACTTTAGCACTTATCTAGGTGTAAACACCTGAGTAAACTTCTAGATCCCTTTCCAATGAAAATGATAACAGGAATCGGAGCCGCAAAGTGTGAAGGAGGTTTTGGGTTTAGTACAAGCTGATACGACAGGGACATGAGACTTTAAACAAGCATTTATAGCATGGTTCACTGGTGAACAGACCCCTTTGTGGTTAGAATGCCACATGTCACATAGTCACTTATACACATCTGCACAAACATACACTCTCTCCCTTTTAATATCACGGGGGGTAGGATTTTATTACACTCCTGATAGAACATAGTACTCTCTCCCACCAAGTTCTCTCTGCAAGGACTCTGTACATGCCCCAGTGAAATCTAAGTATTAGAAAGTGTAGCCTGTCAAAGGCTACAGCAGGTTATTCATCTGCTTCTCATTCTGAACTGCAACTCAAATCTCAAAAGTGGAGTCCACTTAGTTTCTCAGATCCGTTAGTCATTAAGTGACATCATGAGGACTTCATGCTGTAAAGGTGACAACTAAAATTGTAGCGGAGTGCTTCGGTTTAGTGCCAGACTTCCTGGCCTTAACCTGTCACCCCACAGCCACAGCTCGCAGCCCCATCCCTACTGGGCCAGTCAAGTAGGCAGTGTGCAAACTGTTAATATATAACCACCAACACCATGGAAGGCACAGTCTGAATACTCAAGATTCAAACTCTGTGACACAGGGAAAAGGAACAGGAAGAAAGGCCTGTCATGCTGAGGAAGGCTTTTTTTGTGGGGGGGTTTCTCAGTTGATCCATCTAAAAATAGACCTGCCTGCTGGACTCCACTCAGTAGGTGACTGCCCAAGGCCCATTTGGTTCATTTAGAACATGGGCCTCAGCTGACAACAGGAGAGAAATGACAAAACACACCAGCTCAAACCGTGTGTGCTCTGGGGAGGGTGGGGGAACTATTAATATGTAACATTGCTTTTACATTAGCTACCACAGGGAAAAATGTAGTCAAAATTATCCTGAAGCACTTGGGCACATCACTAAACATAGCAGAGATTGATCCTGTCAGAATTACGGTCTTTTAAATTTGCAGATAGGCTGGGCTTGTAAGTTATGCTTGTAAGTAAGTTATACTGGGTAGCAAGGTGAGATGAGTATCTTTAGAAACAGTGGGCTGGGGTTTTCAATCTCCCAATAGTGAAAATTCAAGGCCTTTTTCCAAATGTGTTTTTTAAACAATGTGTCTTGTCTTTGTGATCTTCTAAAAAGCCCACAGATGCAGGGAACAAGTACTTTACTGTCGCTGCTACACATTCTCGGAGACACACTGTAAAATTCCCACTTACCTGAGGTAACTCAGACAGTTGATTTCCATCCAACCAGAGATCCCTCAGATGTACAAGGGCCCCAATTGATTCTGGCTGAAGCAAAAGGTAACATTATAGTAACAAGGCACCAGACCACCGTCTTCCATTACAGAGAAAGAAACATCAAACGAGACCAGGGTACCAACCACAGCCAGGTTAGCCGCTACTTCTCTCATATCAACGCTGTCCCTGAAACTAGCCCAAACTTTTCCCTAGAACACAAACATCTCCCCTCATGCTCAGATCTCTAGTCCTGACTCTCCCCAAACCATATTTCTCAACAACGGAAGTACACTTCCAGTATTTCCAAGCTGCATTCGAAGAAACACATCCCTAGGGACTCCTCAAAAGCATTTGTGATCTTAAGGACAGAAACATCAAATCTCTCGGAAACACACTTACCAAATTATAGATTTCATTGTTTCCTAAATCAAGTTCTTCTAGTCTCCTTAGTTGGGTAAGAGAGCTGTTGAAACAACCACCAACAACAAAATGTTTAGAGAAGGCTTAGGACATGCAGAGCAATAGTTTCCAAAAGCATGGTTCATTTGGATGTGGCAGGAAGGACTTGACTTCCAGTCACTCTGCACACAATATCTTATTTTCCCCAAGACTCACTCAGGAAGATACGTGAGAAGATTCTCTCTCAGTTCCAGGGAAGCCAGGTTATAAAGACTAGAAATGCAAAGAAGAAAACGTGTTAAGAAAACGCCTTGGACAGTCCGACTCTCCCTCCGCTGCCCACATGCCCTACCTGCTGCTCGTATTAAAACCTTTCCTGTTACTCTCCAGGATAAAAAATATTTACCACCACCCAATATAATCTTTACTCCTCAAATTTCCATATGATGGTGTCAGTAAATTATAGTGTTTTGACCCACAAATACCATTTGCATCAGACATATGGAAATAACTCACTAACAGAACCACTCCCTGAACTAAGACAGAAGCCAACTATGCGCCTCCCGACTGCAGAATGTTAAAAATGTGCTGTCATAGGGAACAGTGGTGCCCTTACTCTCAAGGGGCTAGGAGTTCTTCCTGTTATCAGTGAAAGATCAAGCCTGTTTTAAAGCAGAATGCCTTAGTCTGACAAGATGGCTCAGGGGGTAAAGGGATTAGCCAAGGCTCACAAACTGAGTTCAACTCCCAGGATCTGCTGGTAGAGAGAGAGAACCAATTCCTGTAAACTGTTTCCTAACCTCCACTGTTGCATGTCCCAGTCCAAATAAATGTAATAAATTATATATTTCTTATATTTTTATATTATATAAATATAGTATATTATATATCTGTATATATATTTATATACATATAATAAAAAATTTTAACTAGGGTGTCTCATCTACAGAAGTTAAGTGCTCTACCCCATGGCCATCAACCACCAGGGAAAATACCTCCCCTTTAAGGTGTCCAGGATAATATAATGAAAGGCTCTGACCATACAACAGACTTAATAATGTAGCTACACTGACGCTGCTCTCATCCTTACTAAGCCCCAGAATGGTGTTCTTTGCAGCAGGCTCTCCTGCCTTTCGGATTATCAGAGAGCTGATCAGGCATCACAGATCAGGCAAATGCTCTTCCCTGACAATGATTACCTGGGACAGAGGCAGTACCTCAGCAGCACAAGCCCCGACATACTGAGCCAACTCAGCACTATGTGATGATACAGAGTCCACAAAGCGACCACCTTCACCTCACAGGTGCGTGGGCTCCATGCCAACTCCAAGTAATTGTGCTAATACCTCTTTAGCGGCATCTAGATTTGGAGGGATTTTATTTCTGAGGATAAAGAAGTCAGATGCTACAACAATGCTTAATCTGCCTTCATTCTTTATTCTCTGTCTTCCAACAAAAAACAACAAAACTAGAACCATGTGGACTAAAAAAGCTGCTTTTATAATGTCAGAAAGCATAAATATGAGTAAACATATTGATACAGATATGTATCTACACATACATACATTCTCAACATATGTTTGCCAAAAAAATATTTTTAACTGTATTATGGACTGTTTAGATTCTGTCTCCTGTCCAATTAAAAACTGAATAAGGAGCTGGAGAGATGGCTCAGCAGTTAAGAGCATGGCTGTTCTTCCCAGAGGACCTGGGTTCAGTTCCCAACACATACACGGTGGTTCACAACTGTCTTTAACTCCAGTCCCAGGAGAGTAAATGTTCTCTTCTGGCATTCAAGGGTATTGTGTGCACACACTGCACACTCATACACCCATACACATAAAACTAAAAGTTTTTAAATAGAAATTTCCATCAAAGGACAAAACAAACAAATTCGTCAAATGTACATGATCTAGGAAAACCAAAGTCCTTGCTTTCAGTAAGCAACCATGGACTTAATCCCACTGTTTTCCCAATGGAAAGGAAGTAGCTGGCAACAGGAAGTTCTAGTGTTACTTCCTTTCAATCAAGTGTTCAGGTAGAAGTACTGGCATGGGGGGTGGCGGAGGAGATAGCTATTCATGACTGGCCTGCACAATGCTAGTAGTTACACTTGAAAGAATTCACATTGAGATGTTTTTAATGTTTATTTGTTACTTTAGGTTACATCTCCATCATAGTACCCTCTTTCAACCCCTCCCAGTCCTGCCTTCCCACCCTCTATCCCCTATCCCTTCCATCCCACTCCTCTGGAGTGGAGTGTCCCTACATATGAGCCCCCACCCACCCCAGTTCAGCAGTCATATGAGGGCCAAGAGCCTCCTAAAACACTGGGGGCTACAAGGCAGCACCACTAAGGCAAAGTGTCTCACTGACAGGAAACAAAGTCTATGTTGTTCATGTTCCCTTTGGTGCATTGGTTGTAGTTTAGTTTTCCTGTACTGTATGGCTAAAATCTGACTATAAGTGAATAGATGCCATGTGCATCCTGCTGAGTCTGGGTTAGCTCACTCAGGATGAACTTCTCTAGTTCCATCCATTTGGCTGCAAATTGCATGATTCCGTTGTTTCTGGTGGCTGAGTAGTTTTCCATTGTGTAGATGTACAACAGTTTTTTTTATCCATTCCTCGGTTGAGGGACATCTGGGTTGTTTCCAGTTTCTAGCTATTACAAATAAGGCTGCTATGAACATAGATGAGGAAGCATCCTTGTGGTTTGGCAAGGAATCATGTAGGTGTATACCAAGAAGTGGTATGTGTATATAATATAGAAATGATAAAATATAAGGATAGATTATTGAATCTGCTCTGAAACTCAAAACTATTGTTGTTCTCAAATAAGGTTATCTTTAGATACACTGGTATAGAATTTTGTATACTGATGTAAAAATAAGGTTAAATTTTGATTCATTTTATATTTAGACACATACTATGTATATTTCAACTTATATAAGGTATTGCACCTATACAAATCATTTAAAAGCACAGGTTTACTTCCAATCCTTTTATGGGTTGCTACTGCAATCTCTTTAGGAGTTTGGATAATACAGGTTGACTGGCCAGTTGAACTTCTGGTCATGTCAAAAACTAGTCTTGAGCCGGGCGGTGGTGGCGCACGCCTTTAATCCCAGCACTTGGGAGGCAGAGGCAGGTGGATCTTTGTGAGTTCGAGGCCAGCCTGGTCTACAAAGTGAGTCCAGGACAGCCAGGGCTACACAGAGAAACCCTGTCTCGAAAAAACCAAAAAAAACAAAAAAACAAAAACTAGTCTTAAATTATCACAAAATGGACTTAATAGATTAAACATATAGTAAATGGTTAAAAATATAGTTTGCTCATAGACAGAGAGAAGACAGATAGATTTATAAATAAATCAATAGATGTGTTCAAAACCCTCAGAGGCATACAAAAATGGCATTTAAAGATGTTTTTATTATTTTAAGAAATTATTTGACTTAAGAGAGTCAGCTCCTGACAGCTCCCATTTGACTTGGAAGAAAACAATGAGTATCAAAAACAAATCTCATATCAGGAGATAATTCCTACTGGGCAAAAGTGCTCCTGCTCCCTCAACAGACTATGTACAGTCCAAAGATGGACCAGAGCTTAAATGTGGGTAAGTAGATGTCCTGATTCTACAGAGACAGGATGAGAAAATCTTTATTTCCTGCTGCACAATTTAGTCTGTGAAAAGTGCTTGGCCAGAAGGCTGAAGATGATGCTCCAACGATATCGAGAAATATTTGGGACTGTCTAGGCAACAAACTGTTATATTTCTTTTTGGAAGCTACTCTCCTATGCTTCCTACTCACTCAAATAATAACTTTATCCCTTTTTATGTCTTTGATGGGGTTGAAGGCATAACAGTTATAAAATTTCTTTTGAACTTGAGTTGTTTAGGATTTAAAAGGTTATTTTCAAGTCTAAATAAAATCTTTAGGTTTATAAATATAGGATATGATAGAAATTCTTTAGGTTCAGAACTTTAGACACACCAAGATAGATAGATGATTTTTTTCTTCTTCAAGACTGCCTGATACAAATAGGCTAACCATTATGTGTGTAACTTTTATATATGGTTTTCTTGATTGTTTCATATTTGCTCTTACTGTTTTTACTATATGAGTTAAAAAATTTAGCCTTTTCATTAGACAAAAGGAGGGAACTGATGGGGTGGTGTTAAACATTCTAAATGTTAATTAATTGGTCCTGTTTGCTGCTGTTACTTACATTGATTCCAATTGGTTAAATAAAATGCTGAGGCCTGAGATTGGGCAAAGACAGAGAAAGGTTGGACTTCCTGAGATTAGAACAGGAACATGCGTTTTACACAGAGGATTAATTCATTCCAGCCAGGAGCAGGAAGAAGGACAACACACACCATGGGTTAGAAAAAAGAACCCCATTCCACATGGCCAGGAACATCCGCATAGGGGACGTATGTATATATGGGGTCATATTTGGGTAATAGAATTAAGAGCTAGCTTAGGTGGACCAAGATTGCTCAATTCAGGCCAAGGTTTGTTAAAATCCATGTGGTGAATGTGTGCTCATTTATAATGGCGGGTTAAGGATTAACAACCGCCAACCAATTAATGGTAATATAAATGCTAATAAATAATTTAATTAGCCATTTTTTTTCTACAGGTATGGCTGGGTCTTGAGGTAGAGCTATTCCAAGTTTTGTAAGATATCGCCAGATTGATTTCCAGAATGGTTGTACAAGCTTACACTCCCACCAGCAATGGAGAAGTGTTTCCCTTTCTCCACGATCTTGCCAGCATGTGCTGTCATTTGAGTTTTTGATATTAGCCATTCTGACAGGTGTGAGATGGAATCTCACAGTTGTCTTTAGTTGCATTTCTCTGATGATTAAGGATGCTGAGCATTTCTTCAAGTGTCTCTCAGCCATTAGGGATTCCTCATTTGTGAATTCTCTGTTTAGCACTGTTCCCCATTTTTTTTTTTTTTGGATTGGATTATTTGCTTTCTTGGCATTTAATTTCTGAGTTCTTTGTAAATTTCGAATATTAGGCCTCTGTCAGATGTGGGGTTGGTGAAGATCTTTTCCCAATATGTAGGCTGCCATTTTGTTTGAATGGCAGTGTCTTTTGCCTTACAGAAGCTTTTCAGTTTCGTGAGGTCCCATTTATTGTTAAAGTCACTGGTTGAATTGTCCTTTTATCCATTCAACACGCATTATTTTCATATCTTATTTTGACAAACTAAGGAAAGTCCTTTGCTTCAGAAAAGTTCACTTACTAGGCATCATCAAATGCACTTTAAGATTTTTTTAAAAAATATCTTCTTAGATGCAGAACACCCTCTTGATTCCTAAACAACTCAAAATTTAACTATGAGACTCTAGCTATCTATTCTTCAACCACCTCAGAGACCTGAGAGGGATAAATATATCTGATTATATAGGAAGTGCAGGGCCTGAAGCTTCCAAAACTAAAAAATGACATACCAGTGGCTGCCTGGACAGTTCCCATTTTCTCTCCATACATTACAGCATCAATCTTCAGCCATTTGGCCCCATTTCTCTGACAGACATTGGTTGTAGAGCAGGAATTATGAAGGACTTACCTACCCTGTCTTGGCAGAGCTAGGCTGTCGACTTACCTGCTTCCAAGTTTTGTCCTTTTTGGACAGAAGTCTGTCTACAGTTGAAGCAAGTGGTTTTTCTTGCCAAGAGAATGGCTTACCACCAATTTAATCATCTCCCACTGGAGATTCTTCGATGCTCATCTTCTACTTGGAGTAATATAGGGGGTGCTGTCAGGAGCTGACATGTCTCGATATCAAAAAATCTTAAGTTAAGAAAACATCTTTGAATGCCATATTCTGCAGATCTCTTGAGGTTTTTGAAGATGCCCTATCTATCTCTTATATTTAGATAAGCAAATATTGCTTGTCTCTTAGCAACTTGATTTCTGAGTAGCTTAGAAAATAACTGTGATAGACTGTCATAGTAACTAACAAAATGACACGTTTTCATGACTATTAGTTTCCGTTTCTTAATTAAATCGTTTATTTTTTTTAAACTATGCCTATGTTTGTGTGTGTATTGTGGCACCAGCACTCCTGGAGCTGGAGTTCCAGGCGGTTTTGAACTGCCTGTGGGTGAGTTCTGGGAACAAAACTCAGGTCTTCTGCAAGAGTAGTAGGTACTCAGCCACTGAGCCATCTCTCCAAGCCCCATCAAATGCATTTTGCAAAGCCATTATTCACATGGTTGTGAGTTTTTGAGTCTGTGTTGTTATCATGTTTCTGAAGCTCTGGTCTGAGCATCTCCACATGAAACACAGACAGGATCTGGAGACAGGAGTAGCTGTACAGGACCCCTCTCACAGCTCTTCTCACTGGGCCAGTCACAACCACCTTGTGAGCAACATTATGACAACATGAAGGGAAAATTGAGACATCCTGCATCAGAAAGAAGCAAAGCCGCAGTTCAATCTGCTCTCAAGCCAGGGAGTGTCCTCACATTGGACTGATCAGGCATTTTAAGAGTTCACCACTTGCTGGGAGTTTCCCAGTAAACATTAAAACCACTTCTCAATCTCCACTGCGTACAGAAGCCTCTCCTCCATAACCAAACCAAGAAACACCTGGAACTTCACCACTTTTATTTTGTTAAAAATATGATAAATGGAATTCTATTCAGTTGTAAAGAAAAGGGAACATGGCAAATGGATGGAACCAGAAAATATTCAGAGCAAGGTAACCCAGACCCAGAAAGACAAATACTGCATGTTCTCTGTTACTTGTGGATCCTGGCTCCTAACCTTCAGGTGTGAGTATCCCAGAGTAAAAAGTAGAAAGAGATCACAGGGTAGGGGATAGAAGGAGCTCTACAGGAGGACAATAAGACACAGGTACTAAGCTGGGATGAATGGGGGAATGGGTGTGATTTAATTGAGAAGGGGAAGGGAAGGTAATTCAGAGGAAATGAAAGGAGAATAAATAACACTAAAGATGCTTGAAAAAGACATACATAAATTATTTTATGTTTACTTAAAATACATATAATGTTTAATCAGTGACTCTGGGATAGAGTCAGATGATAAATTGTGGCATTTATATCCTAGAAGTAATCAACAGCTGTTCAGGTGGACTAAGTCACTGTCAACTGGAGAGAATTCATATCTAGTACTATAAAACCAGCCAACCACCCATGGACCCTTGAGGAGAACCTATTAATGCCACTTTCTTAGGTATAATAACTACACCTATAGGTAACTGTGAAATCTTATCCCTCATCAATAAAGCTTTTTGCAGCCAAGATGACTACAGAGATTCACAAGTGATCAAAATACAGAAAAAAAATAAGACAGTGGGATACCCAACCACAATTGATACACTTACAGCACAACCCCTACACTGATGGCTCAGGGAATATCATGGGGGAAGGCTCAGAAGGACTGTACAAGCTGGACAGAGGACCAAGATGACTGCTGCAAGACAGTATCTTCTATACATGATAAGAAGCTGCATCCACAGAATCTTAACAGCCTGGTACCTAATCAAGATCTGCACAATGACACCGCCAGTTTGCAAGCCAATGTAGATAGGAAGGAATCTCCAAAGGCCCCATCCATAGATAAAGAGCTCTAAGCAACTAATGGCTGCTGAGAGAGGGGGAAAGATCAGTCTTCTCCAGGGACAAGTACCCATAAAACGTCCATTCTCAGGTGGTCAGCCCTAAACAGAAATACATGCACATAGGATGAACACTCGGCAGCCTATATTTATATTTACAGACTATGTGTGTGTGTGTATGTGCGCACACGCTCATGCAAAATGAAGAATTGTGAAGCTGAGAGGAAACAGAAGAACTTGGGAAGAGTTGAATGGCAAAGAAGGGGTAAAAATGATGTAAATACAGTACTTGTGTACAAATTTTTCAAAAATTAAAATACTAAATTAGAAACAAATATATATTTTAAAAATTCTCCATAAATGAAAGAGTATGGCATAATTACCATACGTATCTAATATCCAGGCAAGAACATTATTAAAATGCCTACAAACTTGAGGCAGAGTTCCTACCTTCAACAGGGACCCTCTGCCAAAGCATTTCTATTGTTTTGGTGGGGGAAATGTGGCTAGGAAAGGACTACATTCAACAGCTACAACAATGTAGATTGAGGTCTTTTTCGGCTGTCTCACCCATGCTCACAACAGCTCTGTCACCCTCCTGCTAAGTGTAATGAGCAGCTAGAGTTACTCATATTCAACATCTTGTTCAGAAGCAAAGTCAGACGTGTAACCTTACACTTAGTGTTAACATATATACAAGTAATAGCCTTTCTGAGGTAATGGCTCCCAGAGATTAAAAACAAAGATTTGGACATTATAATCAGACTCTGCAACCTCATGATGAAAGCCACTCTAAGTCTGAAAGGCTCAAATCCTGGCCTGTTTGGTTGAGATGTTTCATTACCACATCTCAGCATCTTCTAAAATATAGTATCTGTTATAGTAATTAGGGCTTAGTACATTTTCCTTTCAAATTAACAGGGTTAGTTTTTTAAAACTTTGAGACGTCTCCTGTCCCTCAGCACAGTGGGATACATTACAAGAACACACATCCAATCAGGGTTTGCAGAAAGATCACAATAATCAGCTTCAATCACCGAAATCTCATAGGAGAAACTCCAGGAAGGTGAGGCACTAGCATGGCCATTTTGTGTCTTACAAACACTGTAATTTGTGACTAATAAAACAGGGGGCAGAAAACAAAAAGATTTGGCTAGGGTCTCCTTCCTCCTCCCTGAGCCTATAATTCAGTGTAATCTGGAGAAGCCATTTTCAGTCAGGGGACAACAGACTAACCCGGAAACCACAATGTGCTTGATTCCTATTAGCATCTTGTCTTGGAATGTGCTAAACCAACATACAGGACCTACCAACCCACTGTGGAACATGATTCTCCAGACTGCTGTGGTAGCAGATCTGTGTAAAAGCAGTTAGACACTGATACAGAAAACTGACTTTCCTCATCTCCCAGAACATAGCATTAACATGGTGTCTGCTCCCACAACCGAGGCAGCAAATCCCACTCACTTCAGCATTTCATCTCTTACAGGACCCCACAAAAGAGGGTGATACTGAGGAGCCAGGCGTGGTGGCACAGGCCTTTAGTCCCAGCACTTGGAAGGCAGAGGCAGGCAGATTTCTGAGTTCAAGGCCAGCCTGGTCTACAGGATTCACTCACTGCAATTCTGCATTCCAACTGTTGCTCTACTAGTCTACTTCTCACTCTGGGATTGGCAAGTGAACTTGTGAACTGGCAAGATATATCCATGTACATGCATATATGTATAAAGATAGACAGATGATACATAGATAGATAGATCTTTTAAAATCTACACATTCAGCAAAAATTCTTCTTCCATACTTATTCTCTCTCCTAATACACCCTCACGATTACTTTTTCAAAAGACTTTTTAACCAGATTTTTCCTTTATTCAAAGACAAGTAGGTATGATCACAGTCTTTTTTAAGACATTAAACACACACACACACACCTTCCTGAATTTATGTTCACCACGTGTGCTTATGCCTGCAGAAGCCAGGAGAGGCCATCAGATCTCCTGAAGCTGGAGTTATGAGCAGTTGTGAGCCACCTGATAAAGGTGCTAGGAACAGAACCTGGGTCCCCTAGAAGAGTAGTAAGGGCTGCCATTAGGCCTTTTCTTCAGTTCCCAGGCTTTTTTTTTTAAGATGTATTTATTTTATGTGTGACTTGCCTGTATATGTAATCTGCATTATCTGCATATGATTAGAAGAGGGCACAGGATCCCCTGGAACTGGACTTACAGATGAGTGCGAACCACTATGTAGGTACTGAGAATTGAACCTGGGTCCTCTGCTAGAGAAAAAAAGTGCTCTTACCAAACAGGACATAATCAGCCCTGTCGTATTATTTAAACTAGAAAACTGACATCTACCGTCCACCTGGCACACTGCTTTCCTCAGCAGACTTTGTCTCCTTTTTTTTTTAAACCTTGTACATATTGTATTTTTAAAACAGCTGCAGTATCTCATCCCCTACACAAACCTTAATTTTTAAAATCATTCCCAATTAATAAACATCTCATCTCTCAACTTTGGTTCCTGGCGAGTTAAATTTCTGTGTGATGCTGCTGGAATGGCCTCACTGTCTTCTAGGACACACTAGCACTGCCTCTGTCTTCAAGCAGTGGCAGGGTAAGAAAGCTAATGAACCTGCAGGGAAGCCGAAAACATGGCCTCCTGGTTTCACACAGTTCAGAGTAGCAGAGCAGAAGTTACACTCTCTCTCTAAGTCAGAATGGAGACTGACTGTATTTTTGGGATTCTATTTCAAGGTATTGAATGAATAGTTATTTTGAGAAATTCAAATTTTTTAACTGATTTAAATACTCTTTTTAATCCAGTTTGATTCGTTCCCTCATTTTCATTAGCAAGTCATCTAGAAAACAGAATGAAAGATACAGATACCAGAAAAACAAATGACAATATACTACAAGATCTGTTTTTTAAATCTATAAATATTTATAGTAGCAATGAGTGAAAAAAATGCAATTTTGCTGGTGAAAATATTCTACCAGTGAGACACCAAAGTTAAAAAATAAAACATCTTTACTTTTGCTTTTAAAACAATGCTTGTAGCAATTTTCAGCATTCAAAAAAATATATTTAATATGGCAGTTTTCTCAAAGGTTGCTGTTCTACCACACCACAGCCAAGCAGCCTAGTGCTTTGTCAGCCACACCTCCAGGGCTTACTCAGTGCAAGTGCACTGAAATCAGGGTCACTGGCTCTGAAGGAGGCACATACAAAATCAGAGCCACATGTTCTACCTCAGTCTGCCAGAGAACCTCAGGCCTGCCTACTTGGTCTATTTCTACCACCACATTATCATAATTACATGTTTACTGATAAGACTATACAGTGACCAGTGGCTGAGCCGAGGACTATACTAGCGTGTCATAGACGTTTCTGCTATTCTAAGCAGGCTACACTTTGAGGAGAAAATTTGGTTACATGAGTACACTTCAGCTATTTTTTGTGCCATTAATGTAAAAGCAAGTAACATGAAGTTTCTCATGGCAAAGTTACACAAGGCCAAGACAAAGCAGCACCCTGCCCAACGCTAGGCTGTAGGGCTCACAAGTCCTCAGCCCAACGCTAGGCTGTAGGGCTCACAAGTCCTCGGCCCAACGCTAGGCTGTAGGCCTCACAAGTCCT
>CAJQZJ010031917.1:5489374-5509576 GCA_907164525.1 Lophiomys imhausi
TCACAAGTCCTCGGCCCAACCCTAGGCTGTAGGCCTCACAAGTCCTCAGCCTGTTCTGCTGGTTCCCACTGGGGTCTCCAACCTCCACTCTTTCCTGCACCACCTGAGCACGTAAAGATGACTACGTGTATCTGCTTGCTCACCAGGGGCAAGTCATTGGACTAGTGACCTCAGAGCAATCCACCAATTACTAAATTCTTTCTGAAGTGTACTAGTCTGTGCTTTTAGCACATTTATGCACAAGCTAAGCAAACATTATTACTAATTCCTGAAAATGTTTACCTTCTCCAAAAGAATCAAAGTCATTCTTGTATGGACATGTTTTTAATTCTTTTGTGTACATATAACTAGGAGAATTTATTAAAATTCAATCCTTATCTCCAAACTTATTCTATCCTTCAGCCTCTAACGACTGCTAGCTTTTCTTTATAGACTTGACCATACTCGTCACTCTTGCATAAACAGAGTGAGATGGTATGTGCGTTTTAGGGTCTGATTTTTTTTTTAACAATATCATTTCAAGGTTCATTCATGTTGTAGCATGTAACAGTACTTCATTTCTTTTATAGTAGCTTATTGATGGAGGTACATTTTACTTACCCATTCTCCAATAGGTCTAAGTCTGAGTGGTTTCTACTTTGGGGGTATTATGAAGAAGGCTGCCATAAGCTCACCAACAAATTTTTGTATGGACCTGTTTTTAATTCCTTAGAGTACATATGACTAGAAGAATAGCTGGGTTATATGGGAACTAAGTTCAGCTTTGAGAGAGAACCTGCCCAAGCTGCTGCAAGAGGGCTGCACTGCTGTACTTTCCGATGAGCAGTGGGTAATAAAAGTTTCAAGTTCTCTAAATCTTCAGTCACACTTGGTACCATGTCCTCTTTTGATTACCATCCTAGCAAGACTCAGACTAAAACACTACAACCGTGGAAAGGAGAATAAGTGTGCTTACTGTAAGAAGTATGCAATTTTAAAGCTGCAGTATCTGCAAGAAAGATGTGAGTTCTGCCGCTAACTCAACCGTCCACAGCAGTGTACACATGAAGGTTACTTACTGCCGTTCTACAGAAGACGCTGCCGGCCCTCGGGGTGGCTGGTGCCAGCCCTGGGCGCAAAGGTGCTGTGGTGAGGGCACGTGCGCCCGGGTGGCGCCTGCCGCCCTGCAGTGCCAGCGACACCTCGCCCCTTCCCTCCTTCCCTCCATGGTACAGACGCTAGCACGGGTGCTCCTACTACACATTGGAATCAGCGCTAAGCTTTCTGGCAACAAAGGCAGACAAACAAATGTGATAAATGTCAGAACTGTTACTAAAATGAGACAAGATTCCCATTCTTTCCCTAAAAATAATCCCCTTTGGATCCTCATATCAGAAAAATTACGCACTACTAATAGACAATATTTACTCTTCATTAGAAAGTTTCATGGCAATAGAAGCTGGACTCTATAGCTGCACCTCCATAACCACTTCTAACCGCAGCTGAGACCAGGGCATTCACAGGGGCACGCTAACACGGTTCTGGCAGAGATTCCCAGAGCTCTAAGCTCAGAACCGATCACTCTGTGTGCTCTGCTGTGTGTGTTCACCTAGCACGTGAAGAGGAGTGCCAGCCGAGGGCCCTGCTGTTCCTGGAGCCTCAATGATGCGGGGCCATACACTGAGCATGGGCACACTGGTGACATCCAACACCTAGCCTCTTCTGCAGACACAGAACTGAAGGAACTAGAGTACCGGGAGTAAGTGGCTGCTCAGGAAACAGAAGGTGTGGCAAAACAGGAAGACCTTCAGTCTTTACATGAAGAATATATTTCGGCCAGTTTGGAGAGAGAGGGGTTTGGACATATTTTAAAGTATATTTGTATGAAAGGCTTTGGTGTTTTCTGCCTCGTCTATGCACGTATCTGCACCACAGTAAAATCTTCACAATGCATGCCGCTATAAACATTAACAAAGTGTTTGAAACTGCAGTCCCCAGATTTTACTTGGAAAACTGTTTGTGGCAGACTTTTCAAAAGTAGAGCAGAACTGACACAAAGATCAGCAGAGACCAGCTCTGGTTCTCACTTCTCTGAGTGCTCTGGGAAGACTTCAACAGACCCACAGAAGGCCCAGAAAAGCAGAGCTGGAGAACAGCTGAAACAGAGCTTAGCTTGACTCCCTAGCAGTATAAAATAAAAAGGGTGCTCTCCACACACCTAGAGTATACCTTTACAGTCCTTACACTTATTACTTTAAATATGACACATTATGCACCAGTATAATGCTTACATTAAAAATAAAACAGGTCTTACTTTGTAGCCCTGAATGTAGCCCTGAAACTCTCTACGTAGATGACGGAAGCTGGCTTGGAGCTCACAGACAGCCTCTGCCTCTTGTGTTAAAGGTGTGCACCATCATGCTCAGCTTAAACACTTTATTAAAAATAAAAACTCTACAGTGTGTGCAACACCACCACCCTCCTCCGACCTTAAGAGCACTGGGCTGTACATGCTTACTATCTTTATGCACATGTAGTACAGGCAAGGCTTAATCAGTTCAAACATTTTGCTTTACATTTGGTGACAAAATAACAGGCTACGAGTTGCTCTGGCTTCCTGGCTATAAGATAAAAAGGACACTCTGTAAAGACAGGTGCATTTGGTAAATCGCCGTACCGATTTTAAATCTTCATTCAATATGGAAAGGTGTTAAGGCTCTATTAATAAACTGCCATATTCTGACTGCTTTTTTTTTCTTTTTTAAGGAATCCGAACACAGTATTTCTTAGTCATTGTTATTTCTTCTCTTGGGAACTCTCTGTTCAGATCCATAGCTCATTTTTTAACTATGTCATTTTCTTGACTCAGTTTTTGGTATTCTCTGTATATTCTGTATACCATTCTCTTCCACTCTATGGGCTTCCTTTTTACTCAGCTGATTGTTTCCTTTGCTGTACAGGATCTTTTTAGTTTTATGAAGTGTCATTTGTCCAGTGTTGGTCTAAATTCTGGTGCAAATGGAGTCCAGAATTCAATCCCTAGCAACCATATCAAGCAGTTGCAGGAGACAGATATAGATGGATGGATGGATGGATGGATACATGCATACATACATACAAGTACACAATATACATTCATAGAAACACACATACATGTAAAAACAATCTTTAAAATCAAAACTTTCAAACAAATTAAATTTCTTACAAACAAAAGATATCAGCACAGTTTATAACCATTGAATTCAGGGCACTGGAGAAATGGCTCAGTGGGCAAGTGCACACATGCTAAGCAAGAATGAGAATCTGTATCCCAGAATTTATATAACACGCTCGATGTGGTCAAAGATATGCCTGTAAGCCCAGATGCGTGAGGGATGGAAATGGGAATCACTGGGCATTGCTGGTACAGCCCACTCTAGGCTCAATGAGTGATTGAACAGGACACTTAATGTCATCGTCCTCTGGCCTCCTCGAACATGCAGAGGTGTACACGGGGAGCACAGACAGACATAAACAACAAAACACAGGAGTGACTAGACACACAATCAGAAGGTTGACTTTGAAGGTGGTAATTGAAGAATGGGCTAATGGCACACTCTGCTTAAAAACTGTAGAAGGACAGAGGACATGGCTGATAAACTTCCTTTCATCCCTGGCACTCACAAACTTCTGTAAAAACTTACTTCCCAATATTCTCTGGCAGAGACTGCAGTGAGATGTCATTTACAGAAAGACATGTTAAGTTCTGTAGTTCAGGAAAGCTCTCAGGTAGCCTAGAAGAACAACAACAAAGATGTTAATTTAAAAAAGTAAATCAGTGTACA
This sequence comes from Lophiomys imhausi, assembly GCA_907164525.1. Taxonomy (NCBI): domain Eukaryota; kingdom Metazoa; phylum Chordata; class Mammalia; order Rodentia; family Muridae; genus Lophiomys; species Lophiomys imhausi. Next base: position 5,493,178 of record CAJQZJ010031917.1, read on the forward strand.
CTAAGTATAGATATAGACTTCCTAACATGCTGGCTGCAGTTACCTTCATCACAGAATATCTTCCTTGTCTTCCTATATATACTACACCTATACACAAAAACAAAAGGCTTTGTCCACCAAAGGGAAGCACAGGCCATGTAGATACTTCTTGATAGGGTGATGTAAACACAACCACGAAAAGGGAGAAGCACCAGGTCTAACACAGCATGGGTGCTATGGAGCGAAGTGTTCTATAAGGCATGTTTGGCTGGGTGTGATGGCACACACCTTTAACCCCAGTGTTCACAGGCAGCAAAGGCTGCACACCTCAAACAAACAAAAAAGAATGAAATCCTAAGAAACAAACCCAAACGAAAACCTGCTGAGAATTAAAATACTGTACTGATTAGAAGAAAATGCAGAGAAAATTTAGCTAGTCCATGGGGATTTAAGCCGCAGAGTAGCTGCTCAATAGTTCTCCCCTTGTAGCTCATAATGCCCAGCCAGAGCAAAGGATTACTCTGCACCAGCGGGCTTCCAGCCAACAGCTACTGTCTCAATTTCTTTTGTAATTCAAGATGTCACTCATTTAAGAGAAGGTTATCTCTCACTGCGTAGTAGTCTACACAAGAGCACTTTAATAGGTCTTAAACTCCACAAAACAGTAAGGATTCAATACAAAAACCAGTATTTAAATTTTACAAAGAAATTTCAGTTTCAATATTCCTATAATTACCCATACTTAAGAGAAAAATCACAACTAAAGATGAAAGGATCTCATCACATCTAAAATGAGATGCAACACATAAACACACACACATACACACATAAACACACACATGCACGCACGCTCACGCACACACACTCTCTCTCTCTCTCTCTCTCTCTCACACACACACACACACACACACACACACACACACACACTTCCAGCAGGAGCAGACTCTGGCTTTAGTAGAGAGCTCCTGCCTTTTTGTTTGCTAGGCTCATTTGCCTAAAAAAAGAAATCCTGTATTAATTTTTGATCCTTAATATAGGTTAATTTCATAATTCAAAACCAAACCCAGGTTCCTAAGAACAGGATATCAACAGGAATGTTTTATTATGTTATTGGGAATAGCTTGCTGAAGATTATTATTTATAACTCAAAAGACAGAACTTACTTGGTCTGTCTTTAGTTTTGCCAAAAGTATAAAGCCCTTTATAATCTCAAAAGCAGCTAAGATGTTCTTAAAGCAAGTGAAATGCGTAAGCCAGCTGGTCTGCCCTTCTGTCAGCTGCTATCAGTAAAGTGGCATGCCTGAGGGTAGCATGATGAGGAAACAGAAGGAGGATGACCAGGTTCCGGTGCTCTCCCTGCTAGCTGTGCTACCTAGAGGTCCATTCACCTGACTGAGGTTCTGTTTCCTCAGCCATAAACTAAGCAGACCAAGCCAAGTAATCACCAAGTTCCCTCCAGCTCACAGATAACATCTTAATTCTTAACGGCAGGACACCTGCCAAACCAAAATGGCTTTTCTCTAAGAATCCTACTAATATGAGGCCAGGATAAAAACAGGAATGAGGCCTCACATAAGCTGGGTGTGTTCTAGCTGAGAGCCTTCAGGTAATTGTGGCTGTTAGCAGACATTAGAAAGAGAAAAGTAGAAAGCAAGATTTAAGCGCCTGATGGTGAAGTCTCGGCTGCAGCAGAGAGAACTCCCCAGCTCGCCGCCGAGCCCTACAAGCCGCTTTAAACTTAGTTGGCTCAGTTTACTGGGCTCAGTAAGCACTTTCTTCCAGAACTACAGTTGGGCTGGAGATACAATAATAAAAGAGAGAATGCAAGTCACTTCCTCATTCCCACAGAGTCTTTGTCAGAGGGATGGCTTAAGTGTACATTTCAAGTGCTATGAAGAAACCACAAGGCGAAAGGGTGCTGGGAAAGACCAGAGGGGCATCAGGCAGTAAAAGGAAAGGCTTTCTGAAGATGCAGTCTGAAGGAAGGTGGAAGGATCAAAACTGTCAGGGAGAGGAGCAGGAAAATGAACAGCAGTCCTCCTTCAGTGCTCACAGACTGACCAGAGCGGCTGAGAGCAATCAGGGTAGACACCAGACCATTCAAGCACTGAGGGGCTGAGGCTCTCAGAGACACGGCAGAGCACTGACTTATAGGGACAGGAACCTAAAGAGGTTTTGGGAAGAAGGATGTGGGAAGGCAACTAGGAAGGAGCATATAGCTTGAGGACAGTAATGAGTTAAGAAAGGTATTAGGTTTATACAATGTAAGAGATTATTTTGCAGTTATAAATCATAAGAGTATTAGTGCTGAAATACAAAAGAGAGAAACTAGAAAACACAATAAAAAATATTTAATTCTTGGAAATGAGATATGGGTAAAACAAAATTAAATAGGGAATTGTTTGTGCTCAAGGAGACTCAATTTTGAAATGAATAAGTCCAGTTCACTTTCAAAGAAGGGAACAGCTACATACGGAGCCTTAAAAGTCCTACAAATGAACTCACTGGGCCCGAGAAATCTCTAGAATACACACCCCGAGTCATCTCTGCACTGCCATATGATATGGGTACCTGTTTATGTATCCTGGCAAACAGACACCTGGAGGCAGGTGTCAATGGACTCTCAACTCGACCAGGCCACAAGAAGAGTCTTGAAAATGCCCCTCAGTCACACCCAGACAGTGTCCTGTGAGGCACCAGGAAGGGCAGAGCTGCACTAAGCAATAAACCGGGGCAGGTGGCCATACTCCGAATGACAGACCTCAGGAGATGCCCACAGCTACTGCAGAGGTAAGAGAGTATCAGTGTCAAGAGGTTTTCTGTGTTTGTTTTTTATAAAAAGATGAGATTATAAATGCTTCATTACTGGACTATGAAAAGTAAGCTGAATAAGACTTCTCAGGGTGGGTATATAAGTCAGAAGACATGCACATGCCTAGTAACTGTGCAGCCCCAAGGTCAATAAAGAAAAGCGACTTCCTGGGTAAATGTGCTGGAATCTTTCTGGCCTCAGACTTATCCCATGAGACAGGAGACAAATTGAGAATTTATTTTTACATTTATTTAGTCACACACACACACACACACACACACACACACCCTACAGCACACATAAATGTGCTGTGGTGCATGTCGGCGGACAATCCACAGGAGTCAGTTCTCTTGTGTTGTGTGGGTTCCAGGAACTGAATCCTCACGGGTCAGGCGTGCTGCCAAGTGCCTTTACCTGCTGAGCCACCTCGCCAGCCAAACCGAGACTCTTTGAGGCTGCAATTCTTCATGCTGCTTCAGAAATGGACTCTTTAACTCCTGTTTTGTACAGTACGCAGTGGCCCTTTGTCCTTTTCAGTGGCTCCATCAGTACCACTGTGTACCTTCTTCCACTGTGAATTTGCCTCCCACTGTTTACTTAGAACATACATTTGGAAAATCAATTGCACTTGGCAGAGACAGTGTTCCCTGAGGCACCTCGTGGACGTCCCACTTGCTGCATCGGGGCCTTTGTGTGCCACATGCTACCCTGAGTACAGTGACAGGGCGTGGAGTAGGAAGGTTACCTGGTGAGCGGGTTTCCACTGAAGTCAGCTACCTGCAGCGCTTTACAGAAGGAGATGCTTTCTGGAATTTCGGGAATATCTAGAGGAGCAAAGAAAATTGTTAACATTTTTGTCATTTTTAGGACTGAATACAATCACAAGAGAAAATTCAGATGCTGTTACCTCATTCGAATGTGGCCCCGACTTGCTACAACTATTTTTCTACATTTCTTCAGGAAATATGTTCTTTAAGGAAGCATATTAAAAATGTATGGGCCCCGTGAGCACAGGTGTTGTGTTTACTTTTTAGCTCACACTGTTGAAAAGGTGCTAAGGGTTTATTTGGCTGGTTGGTTGACATGTGAGTCAAATGATGGTCAAGTGTGAATGAGCTGGAGAGGTCTGCTATTCCTTGGCTTGGTGTGGATGAAGTGAATCAAAGGCTCAGGGAAACTGCAAGGCCTAAGAGGACTTGCCATGTAAAACCTAACCCTCCACAATGCACATACAGAGAAGACATGCCCTTCACTCACACTGCAAGAAACAGACTTGCAAGAGGGGAACCAGCCATCAGAGGAGAGTGGGCAATGCTTCTCTCCATACACCAGACCTTACAGTGGGAGTCATGGGTATCCAACTGGCCAACTTAAATACAATGGGTCAATTGGATCCCAGAGCAGCAAGGGTCAAGAGACAGTACTGAACCACCAAAGGCAAGGAGAATGCCCTTGCCATAAGGACCACATGGGCCAAACAATGTTCTTTTTTTTCATTTTTTCAAATATTTATTAAATAACAATTTATTGGAATGTAACAGGACAACCAAGTGCTGGTAATTTCCTCTCTTTTTCTTTTTGTCAACAACTTAACAAAAGTTTTTATTTTTATTCATTTACTCACTAATTTTATTAATATTAGGAACAAAGAAAACCTTACTTGTAAGCTGGCACAGTGCACCGTGCCTATTGTCCCACACTTCACTGCTTTTTAAAGCTATCTTATTGCTGGCAAATCCTCATCTTTCTGTAACATTCCTATTATCTAAATGTATCTAAAAGTCAGGTGCCAAATACATATGGACTGGACATTGAGAATGTATGCTAAGCCATATAACCCTCATAACTGTGGCCTAATTACCTCTGTTGTTTTTTATTGTATTTATTATTACAAGAGAAAGAGCCATTTGTTGGACTGAAAGGGGGAGCTGTAGGGGAAAATAAGATATACCTCAAACTTAAAAAAAAAAAAAAAGGAAGAAGATGGGGGTTGAGGATGGGAGGGTGGGACTGGAGGGGGGAGTAGGGAGGGGATTGCGATTGAGATGTAACTTGAAGAAATAAAAAATAAAGAAAAAAAAGGAAAGTTCAATTTATATTTGAGTGAGTGTTAAGTGGACAGTTAAAGGGCAAAGTTGTTCTCCACAATGGAGGTTTATGTGTGGTAATTTGTGCCCAGTGCTTTAGAATACAAAAATGTCATTGATATAACCAATATGTTAGAAAAATTGAAGTCCAAGCAATGTTCTTAATGGTCTGACTCGTGTAGACTTTTGCACTGGGTAATTAATCATGATGGTCCCAAAAGGAAAACAGACAAAAGTATAAGCTCCTGCATGAGCTTTATAAGCAGAATAGTTGTAGAATAAACAAACAGCTGTCTTGAATCATAGCAACAGACATTCATGACACCTTGACTAATTTCCCGACTTCAGCTAGTGTACAGACCCAGGGCCCCTTGAATAAAGAGGAGGCCATGTCCCCTGCAGAAGGACTCCACTGCAAGAGCGGAGAGGTTTACTACTCTTCTTTCATCTTTCACTCCCATCCTACCCTAAAGAAAACTATGGCTTTTTATACTGGGAAAAATTCAGATCTTTCAGGACCTATTATACACCAGATCACAATCAACACTGATTCTGGGAGCCCCCTCCCAAGCACTGTGGTCCTCCACTTATGGCAGGAGCTCAGAGAGGCAGGTGATAGGATAATCACAACTTAATCCAGCTGTGACTCCAACTGCAGCTGTTGTAGCAGATTCTACAGTGCTGTCCTTATTTGAGCAGCTATTGATCTTTCAGGTGCTTTTATCTCCGTAAGGATCATGGGAAACAATCCCTTTACTCTTCTACCTGAAAGGTATTAATTCTCCAGTCCTGTGCCACAAAACTTGGTTCACAGGGATTTTGATCACTTGTCTTTTCCACATGGCTTCACAACAGACGACATTCTGCTCTTGGGCCAAGTGATAAGACTGGAGCATCTGAACATATGGGCATCCAAGGACGGGAAGTCCATCCAATCAAAATTCAAGGGCCTTCTACCTCAGTGTCACGCCCAGTGCTATTGGTTATGCAGAGAGGCCCCTTCTAAGGGAAAGAATACATTGTTGCACTTCTACCAACAACAAAGAAACACAATCTTGATGGGCCTCCTTGGGTTATGTAGGTAGCACACTCCTCACTTCGTTGTGTTACTTTGGTCCATTCGCCAAGTGACCAAGTGGCCCAGGAGAGAAGGCAGCTCTTCCACAGGTCCCCAAGCTGTGCAGACTTCTCTGCTTCTCAGGCTCTATGATCCTAAAGGCCCACAGTAATGGACATGTCAGTGGTTGACATGAGATGGTACTGGATGCCTTTGATGGGCCCCCACTTCTAGGTACTATCTAGAAGTTGCCAGCTGCAGAACTACAACCCCTTTCTGGGACAACTCTGAAGGACAGTGGTGACTATCCTTCATAATGGAAAAAACTTTGGGTGGTGCACATAACTGTATATTTTGCTTGGATGTGAAAGGAAACAGTGATTCATGAACTGGTGGTCATGTGGCTGAACGGTGGGAAACTTGAAAGATGCAGGACTAGAAAATTGTAGGGGAATAAAATGGACATTGGAGGTGGGTAAAGAGAGGAATCAAGACAGGAACTCAACATTACTGCCATCCGAGAAGTTTTATCCAGCAGAAAATGGAAACAGATGCAGGGACCCACAGCCAAACATTAGCCAAAAAGCAGGGAGTCTTGAGGAAGACTTGGGAAGGTTACAGGGAGCTGGAGAGATAAAGGACACCACAAGGAGACCCCCATAGCCAATTACCTGGGACAGAAGGGGGGTCATAAGAGACTGACCCAAAGACCAAAGAACATGAATGGACCAGGTCTAGGCCCACTACAAATATGAAGCGGATGGGCTGCTTGGTACCCAAGTGGATCCCTTAACAATTGGCACATGAACAGAAGACTTGGACAAGGTTGCTTCCCTCTAGATCTTATTTCCTAGCAGAACTGCCTTGTCTTGCCTCAGTGGAAGGGGAGGCAATTAGTCCTGATGTGATTTGATATCCAAAAGTGGGTTGGTACCAGGTTGGGGGGGTGGTATGGGGGTAGTTGGTGAGAGGAGGGAGGGGAATGGCAATTGCAAAGTAAAATAAACAAATTAATAGAAAGAAAGAAAGAAAGAAAGAAAGAAAGAAAGAAAGAAAGAAAGAAAGAAAGAAAGGGAAAGAGAAAATTGTTGATTCAGTCTAATGTTGAATATTGAAAAATTATTGCTTATGTTGAGATTTCTATACAGACAATCATACCATTTGCATAAAATCTGCATCCCTTTTCAAAAAACAAAAGAAAATTGGTGAAAAATGGAGTTGAGAAAGAAATATCCAGATAGAAGGGACACGAACATATTTGTATCACATGTAAATCCTGAACTGAAGGTCACTCTCATCAGAGGAGAAAACAAGTAGATAAGATGACCCATTCTATGGACAGTACTCAGTTTCCTGACTATTCCTGTCATTGCTCAATGTCCACATGAACAAAATGGCCATGGTGACAGGGACGTAGACTATACATGGGTTTAACAATGTATACTTCCATTCACAAAGCTGGGCCTGCTACTGAATGGCAACTACATCAGCTGCGGAGATCAATACTGAGTCCCCAATGAGCAGCATTCCTGGGGTGAGGAGTCAAAGAATTGGGTAGCAGGCTTTGTCCTTACAGGAAGGACACCAGGCTGTGGATTTGCCTTCCTGCATGTATTCCTTCTGTCTAAATTGCCATCCATTTACTTACATAATGCCTTCTCATAGGCATAGTATTCCATACTGTACTCCTTCTGACCAAGGACTCACTTCGCAGCCAAAGAAGTGAGGCAATGGGCTTATATATACTGAAGCAGTTGGCTTGATAAATTGGCAGAATGGCCTTTTAAAGACACAGCCACAATGCCAATTAGATAGCAACAGCCTGGAGGTGTAGGGCAGGGTTCCCTAGAACGCTACATCAGCATCCATTATATAGTATGGCTTCTCCTCTAGCCACGGTTTATGACTCCTGGAATTAAGGGGTAGAAATGGGGATAGTACCACTCACTCACCATCATCCTTGGTGACCCACTAGCGAAAGTTGACCTCAGGCTTGTTGGCCAAATGTTTTGATTCTAGAGGGGGTAATGATCCTGCTGGAGGCACAACTACTCCACTGACCTGGAAACGAAGACTGCCCCCTGGCCATTTTCAGTTCTGATCCCTTTGAGCCAACAAACTGAGAGATGAGTTAGTGTTAGAAAGGATGACTCACTCATCCATCCAGGCTATCAGGATGAAACTGGACTGTTTTGATTTTTTCATAATACAAAAAGCTATATTGAGAGTAAAGGTGATCCATTATGGCGTCTCTTGGTGGTACAATATCCTACGATTACGGTCAGTGACAAACTACAAATCAAGCCAGGCAGGGATGATAAATGGCCCATAACCTACAGAAATGATGGTATGAGTCACCCCTCCATATAAAGAAGCAAGGGAGACCTGTTGAGTTGCTTGCTGACAGTGATGGAAATACAGAATGAGTATTAGAAAAAGGTAATTATAAATACCAATTAAAGCCATATGACCAGTTACAGAAGTAAGCGTGGTAATTGTCATGAGGATTTCTGTCCTATTTTGTTAATAGCAGTGTTTTTAGTTGTGTGTAAGACAGTTTTATCATGTTAGGTAGAATTGTGGCCATTACTGGTTTCACTTGGAAATTAAGCATGACACCAGGCAATATGATTAGGTATCAGGCTGACAAACAAACTTCTGATGGCTAACCTTGATTATCAACTTCAGTGTCTCTAGAGTAAACTAAGAGACACTTCTGGACAGGTCAGGAAGGGTCGTTCCTGGAAGGGCTAAATGATGTTGGAAGACTTCCCCAGAGTGGGTAGCACCCTCTGCAGCAGCCCAGACATGAATGGGTCTGAGGGAAACAGTGCTGCTTTTGCCTATATGCCTTCTCTCTCTGCTTATGAATGCATCTACCCTGTTGCTGTCACTGCTGCTGTCCTTCCCTGCCACCAGAACCCAGCTTCTTCAGCCTTCCAACATGGACTGAAGACCAACAGACTTCCAAGAGTATGACTGCCAAGGCATCCAGCCTTGTAGACTGACCAAGCACCAGGTTCTCAGCCTCTCCAGTGTACACCGGACCACTGCTGGACTATCCAACTCAAATAATATCAGCCAATCAAGCAAACGCTCTTTGTAATAAATATTCATTCTGCTAGTTCTGTTTCTGCACAGAGCCTTGACAAATACAAAATACCAAGCTGGGGTTAGGGGGTCTCTGCCAGTTATTAATCTGATAGGCGATAAAGATTCAGAATATATGAAGAACTCAAAATCAAACATTAAATTACAAAATGACAAATAATCTAAGAAATGGGCAAAAAAAAAAAAGCTACACGGTTTTCAAATGAAGTACAAACTTCCAATAAATGTAATGCTTAACATCCTTACCCATTAGGGAAATGCACATGACAACAACACTTATTACTACGCATCCCATCAAGGAAGAGTAAACAGCAGTGGTGAAGATGGGGTGGAGACTCCAATGCACTGTTGGCATGGAGGTAATGAGCCTGGCTACTAGAAAATCAGTAGAGTGGTTCCTCAAAACACTAATTATAGAACTACCATAGCATTCAGCTATCTAGTGATTGGGTATATATACCCAAAAGAATCAAAGTCTGTATACAGTGAAGATACCCCTCCGTATTTACCGAAGCACCCTTAATAATAGCCAAATTATATAACCAGTCTCGATACCTACCAACGCATAAATGGATGAGGAAAATGTAGTCTACATTCACTCTGTACTTTTATTCTGCCATAATGAATAAAATTATGCTATCTGTAGGAAAATGGGTGGAACTATTGATCCCGTAAGCAAATTACGGCATTATCACAAAGACAAGTACCACAGGTGATCCTTCTTCTGTGGAACTTATGGGAAAAGAACATGGAGTAACCATAGTGGGCACAGGCCTGCAACCCCAGCCCTTGGGAGGCTGCAGCTGGAAGATCAAAAGCCTGAGCTACATAGTAAGATTCAAGAGATCTGGGAGACATAATGAAATCCTTTCTCAACACAACAATAAGAGAAAGGTGAGGGGGAGGAGTGAGAAGTGGAACTATAAAGGATGCAGAAGAGAGAAAGAAGAATAGAAAAGAAAGGTGGATATTACCAGAGTACATTATGTGCATGCATGGAAACAGAATGAAACCCATTACTTTGCACAATTAATAGCTTCTAATTTAAAAGCTGACAAATGGAATAAAAGAACCACAAATCTTTCACAGGATTAGCACTGCTGTTTTGGCAACTGAGGCAACCGTAGGACACAGGCCTGCCTTGGTCTGAAAAGTGCTCATCAGTCTGGAGAGACCACAGGAGTCCCTTTCTGCCACTATCTTGGGTCTGCTGGGTCTGTACAATGTTGGGGAAAGATGTACCTTGTAATTCCCAAGGAGAAAGATCAACCACACACCAAAATATAAATTCTATAGAGTCCTGATGATCTATCAATAAAAAAGTAACTTCTGAGGGGAAAAAAAGATACACAGATCAGGGAGCAAACTTCCCTTCGACATGCGTCATCAGGTACAACACTGGGGCCTGAAAAGATGGCCAGCAAGGATCATAGGAATCCCAAATATTCTGCTCAGTGACAGTTTGGAATTCAGGGATCCCAGGATAACAGAGGTCACAGCTGGGAAAGTCCAGACAAAAGCAACCTACACTAGGCCTGGTTAGAGGAAGGCATTCCTGTTCCAGGTTAAACTTGGGAATATATAACGAAGGAGATGGGATAAAAAACCAAACATGACTTCTTTCCATTGCATGCACACACCAATCCTGACCTGTAAATATCTGTGCTCCAAACTAATGCCTTCAGTTGAGAGTGGTGTGAGTGAGACTGAGCGTTCCAAGCACTAATGTGCTTTAAGAGAAAGTTCCTGAAAGGTTGGAGGTCCCTAAGTGTACGTCATGGCTTTGTAACATCTGCTATATCATTAGCCAAGTAACTGTGTGGTGACAGTCTGTCAGTGGACCTTAGTAAGAAGGAGAGTAGGAGAGAGTGCATTGGCTTCTCAGAATGGATGGACGAGGGCCTAACATTGCTGTGCCTCTAAGACTTGGCTCTCTCTTTGCGTCATAAAGCTTCCAGGGCGTGAGTATCGCCTCTGTTTTGCCACTAGCAATGACAGTGTCCTACAGGAGGCGCTGAGGAGCTTGAAGGTTATTCCCAGCTGAAATCACCATTACCTGGGTCCCAGGTGCTCTGTAAGGAACAAATGTGGGGTCTGAGACCAAAGTATATGGAAATAATCACTTTTACAGACAGGCCTAGCCTGACCTCATCAAAAAAACAAAACAAAAAAAAAAACTATCAATTCAACCTTCCTTTCGGATACATCCAATTTCTAGACCTTTGTAACATTCCATAAACCTTCCTGTTTTCTTGTTCACTGTTACCATCATCTACCTGGCATGACCCCATCATCTAGATGGCGACACATCCTCCTCAACACCACCTGGATTACTTGCAGTGATTTTCTGTTTTATTAAGCCTGCATGTCCCCTGGCAGATTACTGACATACCTGCACCTCAGTTTTCTTCTCAGCCAAAATGGACATCCCAGATTTTTTTTAATTAATAACGTTGGCAGATCAGAGTGTAAACCCTGTGGAAATCTGAGAAGTGAGGTACAAGAAGAAAGGCCCCATAGCTTTGAACCAATAGGAGCAGAGGACAAGCCCAGGCATGAGCATGACACTGGATTTAACAAGTAAGGTATTAAAAGTAAGAAAGTGACTCTGAGGACAGCACAGACTGCCATTGGAGGGTCTGGAGAAAGGACTGCATTGGGTCACCTAACCATGCACTGTTAATGTGCTGCACAGGATCTCACGTCTCCACCTCAAAGGAGCTAAGGGTGAAGGAGCCAAAGACATTGAAGAAGAGCGAGGTCATTAACAAGGACGGAAGAGCTGTGCTGTGCCTTCAATTATTTGAGAAGCAGTAATGACTACACCCAGAATCAGCATATATTTCTACATAAAGGTTAGAGACATTTAGTATTATTATATTCTTAGTAGATTAATACTTACTAATAAAATTTCCATCAACTCATTAAATTACAAAACCCAAAACTTGTACTTATCAATATTATAAAAGTAAAACAAACAAAAAAAAACTTTGATCTTACTTTTTATAGTTCATATTAGCCATACCCATTTACAGCCATTTTGTAAGTATAAGATTCTGTTTTTATTTCTCTTTTCCCATAACTTTCTAAATATAACCTTAAATTCAGATCCACTGCAAGTTATCATCATCTCTGAGTCTGAATTGCTTTTGACAAGTGGGCTTTAGCTGTCTTGGAAGGAACACACCAACTCCATAGTTTACCAGCAGGGCAATTTCTGTGGCTGTGTAAGGAGACTGACATCAACGCTGAGCACTGTCCACAGAGCCGGCAGACCATCATCCCCACACTGTTCGCTGGAGGCTGCTCACACAGAGGGACTTCACAACAGATACGGCACCTTAGACATGATTTCAAAAGACATTCCCTGCCCTTCAGGACATCTACTTTAACACAGGCTGGGAATCTATTCCACCCCACACCAAAAGCTTAGTTTCTATGTTCCTATAAGGAATAAGTGGGTCACCACATGCAAAAAATTATCAAGGTGGAACCTCTCTTGATGTTTATATTACCAATCCACCACTATTTTAGGGATGTCAAGGAATGGAGACAAGTTAGACAAGTGGCTTTTTCCTTCCAAGCACAGGTTTCAGTTCTGGTTTCAGAACTCAGAGTCCTTCCTTTTGCGAAAAACTGGCAGTCTGCTTTCTCTCTCACGGCACATTACACTTAATGAATAAATTAATTGCTCACTGGCACTTCCCACTCTGCGTAACACACACTAAGATGGACAGTAGCAGACCTATTTAGACACACAGAAGCATCAAATAAATGGCCCACGATCACTCCACTGACACCTGGAGAAGCCGAGCTTTGGGTCAATCCCTCTGCAAGGAAGACACAAAGGGTCCCATTGAAGATCTGCAGAGCCACAGTTGAGGCACTCCAGACACACTGCCGGGATTATAGACGACAGAGGAATTTACACGGAGAAACACAAAATACTGTCAAGTTGCCATCTTATGCAGAAATGGGGGTGGGTGGGGAGTGGGTGGGGCAGAGGAAGCCAGAGTGAGAATCCCGTTTTAAGGATGCAGCACGGATGCTTGGAGGCCCATTGGGTAGAAAAGAAAATAACTGAGGAATAGCCAGAAGTCAAAAGCAAAAAGCACCACCACTCAGAGCATGGCCTATGAAGCAACAAAGGAGTGAAGAAGGCTGTAGTTGTAAGCTAGTTTCTAGGAATAAACTGTTACCTTTAAGTGATGCAAAAAGAAGCTAAACCACAAAGACTGAGGAGCCAGATTGGGGAGCGGGGGGGGGGGGAGAGTGTAAGTGTAAAACAGCAGCAGTCAGACTTGAGTCTCCAAAACAGTATTCACTGGTCAACTAAAGGAGAAAAATGGGGAGAACATGGTAAGGTCTTCTCATCATGATGATGAATGAGTTAATTAATTAAAGATGACTGCTGTTTAATTTCCAATGATACCCAGGACAAGCTACAATTGTTTTTTTACTAAATTATGTCAACCTTTTTTCTTACCAAAATAAGAGATGGTAATCCTATTCTGAATCCCAATAAAAATCAACTGCACTGCTCATCTGGCTAGCATAAATTTCATGGATATAAAACCTGAATGCAATTTTGGGCAGTATCTCTAGCCCATCTGTGTTCTGCCTGAAGCTGGTTACCTGAAGTAAGGGGAAGAACTCTGCACATATGGAGTCACGTTGGCACTATTAGTTTCTGATATCAGATTTCTCTGTAAGGGATGGCAGCTCACACACACGAACTGTTGTCACTGCCATTATCAAGAGCAGAAGCAGAAACGGCCTTGGTGAAGGCAAGCACTTCTGCCCGAGAGCTTTGCACAGCTTATGGAGCTAGGCTTTTGAGCTTTCGTCTACACATAAACGGTCCAGGTCCCTAAGCCAGGTTCATCAGTGTAGACTGTACGCCTGTCCCTTTCCTGGTATTGCTGAGTCTCCAGATTCTTCGCACTGCTAACTGTCTTTCAGAGCAGTTCACTGGTCCACAGTGCATCGAAGCCTTCATTTTCCAAAGCTCCGCTGAGTTCTAAACGCAGCCCTGTCTAGTTCCCAAGACTGCACTGAGCTGTCTCACAGGAGGCAGGGGCTCCGGCCGCTGCTCCGTTCTGCTTTTCCCCTGTGGTCTTCTCTTTCCACCTCTGCTCTTATGCTCCTTGGTCCACATCAAAAGGCCACAGAAAGGAAAGAGATCGGGAAGACGAACAAGAAAAGGCATTCTGTCCGTTTTATTCTGCCATGGCTTGCTCCCACTGTTGTCCCGTTCCCACCAAGTCCCTCACTCACACGTGATCCCTCGGTCACCTCCCATCCCGGTGCCCTGCCACCCAGCTACAGTGCAGTATATGACAGTGCCTAGGGAAAAGAAACCTTCAATGGGAATTCTAGATCTAAGCTTGTTTCTCCAATCTTTTCTGCTTCACAGTGACAGATACATCTTTGTAGTCTACAGAAATAAAATTTGTGTTTTAAAAAAAAAAAAGTTACATTGCATCTCCCATCTGAGAACCTAGAGTAGACCATCCCTTCAATAAACCTGGCAACTACAAAGAGAGAAAGGGGTTTTTGTTTGAGGAAGGTACCAAGGTCCAAGGGAAAGTCTGGACTTTTTTTTTTCTTTAATTGAAAAAAATCTAAGCAGCAGAAAGAAACCCTTTCTCAGAAGGCAACAGGAATACAGGCACACAGCATGGGGAGAAGGCATGAACATGAAGACTTCAAACCTACCCATGTGAGAGAGAAAGGAGAGAAATGTGGGAGCAGAAGGTCTGGGGGAAAAGAAGGAATGGTGCGTGACGGGCTTCTGGTATGAGAACCCCCAAGGCACAGGTGAGCAGAATGATAAGATTCCACAATCTGAAGGAAATGAGCTGCCACAACATGGGCCATTTCTGGGCAGAAAATGAGCACCATGTCTAATTTGGCAACGTAAGTGCAAGGAGAAGGGAGAGAGGGTCGTGAAGGCACAGAAAGTGGGGTCCTATCATGCAAACACCATGGAAATTCAGACTCTCCCCAAGACCACAGCAGCCAGCAGTGAACAGAACAGGCGGGTGCAGGAGATGCTGACAGGCTGTGGTGACATACTGAACACTGTGACTTTGGGGACAGCCAGCACATCACATTGAATCATTTAGAATTATTTACTACTGGAATAAAACAAGGTCCTTGTGTGCCAAACAGTCTGGCTGATTAAGACAGTTTGAATGTTGTGCTGCAGGCTGTCTGACTCAATCCTGTTTAAAAATATCCAGGATTGTCAAACAAGACTAAATATGAATGTGCTCTCCCAGTCTCCCTTTTGCTGTCACAGCTGTTCTTCTGGTAATGAAAGGGAAAAGCTAAAAGCAGAATGTCTTCAAATGTTTCCATTATCACATTATCCCAAGCACTATAGACACTCATGAGCCTTGTACACAAAGCCCAGTTCCAGGCATCCAATTCAATGCACAAGGAGGCTGACAGTCTTGGGCCAAGAATGGTGCAGGAAAGAAGACAAGACGGACAAGGACCCTTCATAAATATTATTTTGTGTAAGTCTTATATAATTCATGTTACTTTCACTGGCAAAAAAAAAAAAAAAGGAGGAGGAGAAGAAGAAAAGCCACTGCTGGGTGTGGTGGCACACCCCTATAATCTTAGCAGTGGAGAGGTTAAGACAGGAAACTCAGGAGCCCAAATCAGCTCTGGCTACAAGGTGAATTCAAGGCCAGCCCAGGATACATGGCAGCCTGTCTCAAAAAAGGTTTCAACTAAGAATTCTAGCAACGAACATCAAAATAATTGTTACAGCTCAGCTTTTCCTTGCACACAGATTTGGCTTAAACATGTCTGGAAGTAAGGTCTTGTTTCATAAAGACAGTATTAAATTCTAGGTTTCATACAAAATAACAGAAAAGAAAGAAACGTAGCCAGGTGGCATTCATTTTACTCCTTTCTAAAACCATTTATGTTTAAGTACATATTCATATGAGATTTTGATTAAAAGTTATTTATACTTCAAGAAAATGTCACCTGAATATCAAAAGTGATAAGGTTTTACTCATCAGAAGCTTCCTTTTTCATTCAAAATTACAGCTCTTTGAAATTATTTTGAGTTAACATGGTTAAAATACAGTCACTGGTATTTATACATCAAATTCTCTAGAAAATTCTAATGGATGTATATTTTTACCCATAAAGTCTATAACTACACACCCCTACCCCAACTTCTCCCTCATCCTTAGATCACAAGACCTTTTCTTTCTCTGACCTGGTTCCTTCAGTGCCCACTCCCCGCCCCCCTGCAGTGGCCTACTCCTCACACCTCTGTAGTGGCCCACTCCTCACACCCCTGCAGCGGCCCACTCCTCACACCCCTGC
>CAJQZJ010031917.1:5509586-5527859 GCA_907164525.1 Lophiomys imhausi
AGCGGCCCACTCCTCACACCCCTGCAGCGGCCCACTCCTCTGACCAGGCTCCACTCTTTTAAAAGCAGCTCCTGCCCTTCCAGTTAGGTCACACCCCACTAAGCCATGTTTGCCTGCCACACCACTATACACACTGAGTGACAGCTGAGCAACTCAATCAGAAGCTAAATGAGTCACTTGTTGGATAACACACACAGAGTAGGTAAGAGTGCAGGGCCAAGAGTGAACACAGCTCTGTACAAGTGCGGAGAGAGTCATCTGGCCCAGATAAACCAGCCAGGACACTGACTCTCAACCATTTCACTGGCTTTTCCCAAAGCACATCCCTAATACAGTGATACAACCACTGAGTATGCTATCAGCAAGGAATGCTCAATCTTTAGGCACAGATGAAACATCAGGTGAGGGGAGGGACAGCCTGAGCTACAGAGTGGATCCCACAGAAGGTGGGAGGGAGGAAGAAGATGAAAGAAAGAGGAAAGGATCTTACGGATACCTCTGAAGAGTCCTGGGGCATCTGGAAATAAGTGGGGGTCTTATAAATACCTCTAAAACTCCTGGGACATTGACACTCAGTGATTCAATCAGCCCTAAGCTTATCAGAATCCCCGAAGCCACCATCAGCCAAGAATTCAAAAGAGCAGCCTATGGTGGGACGAGGGTACTGCTTCAAACAAACAAGCATAGAAAACAAAACCCAGCCTCACTTGAATCCAATCCACAGCTAGACTCAAATCACTACTGAAAGGGAGTGGACCACGTTAGCATGGTACCTCACGGTTACTCCCACGCACAATTTACCTCCACAGATAAGTGATTTCCTCTCACACTGACAGATTCAACTGCCAAAATCAGTGCTAAAGGTTTAGTTAGACCTCCTGGGATGGAAATGAGATCAATGTGGGCAAGAAAAGCGGTTCTGTAGGTGGTTAGAGGTGAGGAAAGGAACGGTGGGCAGAGCTGGGTGTGTATGGCTCTCACAGTCTCTTCTTCCTCAGAGGCATCAGATCCCTTGAAACGGGAGTTGCAGGCATTTGTGAGCTGCCCAACATGAGTGCTGGGAATGAGCTCAGGTCCTCTGCAAGGGTGGTCCATTCTTAACAATGGGGCCATCTAGCCAAACCTTAAAATTTATTTTTTTAAAAAGCTCTCTACCTCCAATCCAAACTGACATTTTTTTCCTAAAGTAACCCTTAAAAGATCAGAAAGAAAATGGAGTACAAAAAAACCACTCAAAAAGAAATTCAAAACATGTTTACATTACTCAAAGGAATACTGCAAAAAGCTTTCAAATTACAAGCTGTCAACTGACACATGAAAAGATACTCACAGGGTGTTTAACTTCCTCCAAAGACACAACACGACTCACACACTGAAACCGGCACTGTTTCCTCAAGCATCCATCCCACAACCCCCCCCCCCCCCCCCCCCGCCTGATGTTGGCACTGGATGATTGTTATGAAATACAAGTTTTAAAATTAGTGTTTTTTTTCTCTAATTTACAAAAAAAAAAAATCAAGACTAGAGATGAGAACACACTATGCGGTACATTCCAGCTGAACCACACCCTGGAGATGTTACATTACAGCATGCTGGGTCACCTGTGCTCTTACAACAAATCCCCACAGGTACCACTATGCAGACTTCTGGTGAAAGGGGAGAGAGAAGCTGAAATGCTTGCTTTGACTGAACAGTAATTGAATCATTGTAACAGACTTTGATTTTTCAACTGGGCAAAAATACTGTTGTATACAAATTGACTATTTCTTATCTGAAATGCTTAAACCAAAAGTATTTCAGATTTTGTAATTTTCTGAACTTTAGGACACTTACATGGACTTTGCTAGGTGTCTTTTAAGAGGTTCTGTTGCTGTAATAAAGCAAAAATGGCCAAAAGCAACTTGGGGAGACAACAGTTTATTTCATCTTACAGGTCATCTTACTTCCCATCCCAAAGGGAAGTCAAGGCAGGAACCTGCAGGCAGGAACTAGAGCAGAGGCCATGGAGGAGTACTGCTCCTCATGGCTTGCTCAGCCTGCTTTCACTCAGGAATACTTGTCCACAGGTGGTACTGCTGACAGTGAACTGGGCCCTCCCACTTCAATTATCAATCAAGAAAATGTCCTATGGGCTTGCCCACAGGCCAGTCTGGTGGGGCATTTTCTCAGTTAAGGTTCCCTCTTCCCAAATGACTCTCTAGTTCAGTAATTCTCAACTGTGGGTCGAAATCCCTTGAGGGTTGCATATCAGATACTCTGCATATCAAATATTTGCATTACAATTCACAACAGTGGCAAAATTACAGTTATGAAGTAGCAATGAAATAATTCTATGGTCGGGGGTCAGCACACCATGAGGAACTGTATTAAAGGGTTGGACCGTTAGGAAGGTTGAGAACCACTCTGCTCTAGCTTGTGCCAAGTTGAGATAAAACCAGCCAGGTGAAAATCCTATACCCAAAATTCACTTGGGCACTCAATGTTTCAGATTTTAGAGTATTTCAAACTTCAGATGTTAGATTAGGGGTACTTAATCTACTCTATGTAAACTATTGCCAATTTAGATGAAGACCAGAAAGGTCAGATGGTAGCATCCTTTTGGCCTAAACACTAGTTAACATCTGGACCCAATCAAAAACTGTCTAGGCTCTGGTGACTGGCTCCCAGTTTAAATTTAAAGTTCATGGATTTTAAATACAAACTTTGGTATCTGGCTTCATAATTCTGACTTGGCTGAGATGGAAATATGGAATCTTAGCAAGGGTTCTACATAGGTGGTCTTAGAGCACATCTGCATAAACAACTGTTCGGAGGGAAGGAAGACAGAGCACAACTCAAAGTTAAGATTTCTAGAAAGAAAGAATCCTAGCTGCAGTCACCGGCCTTGAAAATAGAGCTCTCTCTGGTATGACGACAGCGAGGGACTCCTAAGTCACCGCCCTTGGAGGTGTTTTGCTTGTTCATCATTTCAAACCTACACGCATGACTCTGTCAAGGAGGCTTGACATCTATGAGTACACATGGTATCGTGCCCACTCCTGGCCAGGACTCTTCCTCCGCTGCGTGTGACCAGTCAGTGCCTGACCTGCAGAGCAGCTGAGAGTTTCCCGCTCTCTGAACTTAATGGAGACATCTCAGTGCCCTTTCTACCTCAGGATGTGCTGTAAATAGCAGCTTATAATTTCACAGATGTGTGACCATCCGCTTCAACGTGTTCTCTACCTCTCACCTCCAGTCTCGGAGTAGATTAGCCCCTTCTAGATAACAGTTTATTTAGTGTAGGCTCTATTAAAAGTTATAGGTCTTGCTTACTTTCCAGCATCATCTATATGAGAAGCAGGACTATAACAAAAAAACACACAAACACGATGCTCTCTGCTCTGATTATCTCTAGAAACACAATGGAGGGATGAAAACAATGGCACGAAAGGCAAAGCTCAGAAAATTACCCAAACTCCCTCTGCTCCTCTGTTCATTTGTCCAGTCAGACTGGGAGTTGACATTTATGCTGGACCATGTGGCAGCAACTAAGAAGGTGCGAAATTTGCCCACTATGATCTCAGCAGTAATAAAGTCAGGCATATGCATGCACCTGTAGCCCCAGCTATCTGGAAGACTTGGGGAGGAGAATCTCTTGAATCCAAGAGTCAAGCCTAGCTTGGGCAATATCAGGAGATTCATGTCTCAGGAAAAATAATAAATAAAATTAACCAAATAGAGTGGGATACCCAACAGACAACCTCAGCCACAATGGGCAGTTTCCTTCATTGGCCTTTCTATAATGACTACATTGCTTTTCTAATTCTGAGAAACAAATTCACAAATGACATAAACCTGCAAGCACTGTATGATGAGTGCAATTAAAAGGCTTAGAAGGGAACATTTGTCTGGGACCCTCAAGCCCTAACAAGAAATACCAGGCCTAAAATGATCATAGCCTGGTCCCATCCACAGCCAGTGTTTAGGCTCTAGAAAGACAGCACTGAGTGGCTGGTTACACACACTCTTCTCCTACTGGATCTACCTGTCTACAGCAAGTCGTGTCTACACAACTCACTCTCACATCACACAATGTTCAAGCACATGCAGGATATGAGCAGGTTATGAGGGGTTATGAAATTCCTCCATCAATTAAATCAACAGTCGCCATCCAAGGCACACCCCACCGTGGTCAGCAGCCACATCCCTCTGCACATGCAGACCCACAGCAAACAGTAATCACTGCTGCTTCCTCTAGGAAATGGAGACTTGCTAATGCATCTTAAGTTTTCCTCTCACCTCTCAAAACTGCATTTAAAAAAATATCACAGCACTATGCGTCATAGCTGCTTTCTTTTGCTATCAAAGGTGACCTCCCAAGTCCCAGACACAATGGAAAGTTCAATGCACACTTTCTGATCACTCCCTCCCACTTTATACTCAGCCCCGCCTGGGGTGCCCAGGTTAGCTCTCTCAGCTCCCATATCTTTACTTCTTCCTTCCTGGTTTGCTTTTCTGGGCTGTTTTCCAGCAGCCCTTTAGTAACAGAGCAACCCAGGGTCCCTCAGGCTGTGCAGAATGAATTCATTCATAAAACAGCCAACAGCCTAATCCGCAAGTTCTAGCTGCATCTCTACACGCATCCCTGTGTGAACAACTATTCTGTCACTCCCTATCTGACCTTTTCTACACTGCCAGTCAGCACTGCTGGCCAATCCTCCACTGAGTTCTTCTAGAACTCACAAGCCCCACCACCCCGCTCCCTCATTTCTTCCTCTTTGATAAAGGTGTTATGTGTTCTTCTGCCCTCCAACCCTGGTGTGGTTTCATTCATACTGGAACCTCAGATTTCAATAAAGTTGGACGGCTCCTAGTCCTTCCTCTCTTGCCAATAAAGTCCTTTAAATCTCAGACACTCATTTTTAGCTGCTTGGCACATCTCCATTAACAAAGACATCTCACCATCACATGCCTACAAGTAAGATTAGCTGTCTCCTATCTCTCGAAGTGATGAGAGGGAGGTCATCTCAGGCATAGACTGTCATTTGTCCCACAGAACCACTCCATCATGCAAGCTTGCAGCTAGCTGCCGTCAGGTCTGGTCCAGTTAGTCTGGTGTCCTCAGAGATGCTTAGCCTCCTGCATCCAGGCCGTCCTTAAACACCTTCAAGCCTCCTGCTAGGTCCAGGGAGATATGCACAATACTCCTCTGCTATCTTTGCAGCTACCAACAGCTTTCAAGATGTTCACTGGCTTCAGCCTTTCATATCTTGTTGCTATCTTCCTCTCTAGTAAAATCTTTCACTGGCTCCAATAATATACTTTATTTTCCCCAAATTTTCCTAATATTGCAAACCTTGTAATCCAAATCTAATCACGGTTTAATGAGTACAGATGAGAATACTTATTTGTCTCTGTCAACTATTCCCCAGAGCTTAACTGTCATTGTTCCCAGGAAGCTGTCCTCGGTCTTGCCTGCTTGACTAATTAACTCAGATCCAATGGTTCTTCTTCACCCAGCAGCCTTGATGACTGGAAGGCCTGGTCCTTAAGGCTTTGCAACACCATTACACCAAAGATGAAAGCAAAGTTAAATACGTAAAGACATCAGCTACTAGTATGTGTGGACCTTCCAACAAGCACTCGGCAAACAATGCATGTTGGGTAAATAGAGAACAAGTTGCTCCACAGCACTTTACAAAGTCACACATTGATCCCTGGTCTGCTCCTCCCCACATGTCCCCATATGCCTTGGTGATTTCATGGCTGCGTGTGGCTCCCCAGCAGGTTTCAACAAGGGTGGGATCTAAAACCAGCGGACTCGAAAGCTGAACAGTCATCTTTCTACACTCAGTCTGGCTGGCATTTTCATTATGTTCTTCTGGAAATTGCCCTGTCTTGTATGTTACCCACACTATGTCAGCCTTGCCTTACCATTGCCATCTAGAGCTTTCTCATTGGTGTTAAAGTTACAGGTCTGTTCATATTTTCTCCAGAAAGGTAAAAATGGTTAAGTTACAATTGATTAATCTGAGTAAGCACCAATGATGACACCAGAAATGCTCACAATCCATATTAAGTAAATAAAAGCTGTACAGAAGTATCTATATGAGCGATCCCAGTTTTTATGAAAGAATAAAAAGGGAAATATAAAGAATACTAATGATAATTATTTCTGGGTCAAGAAAAATGGAGACTGCTAATGCATCTCAATTTTATATTTTTATATTGAGGAAACAGAATTATGATTTTAGAACTAGAACATCTCAGCCACTTCTACTCCTAAATCACACAACTGAAGACAGCTTTTAATTTGAACTTGGCTTTGGCATCTCTAGAGAGAAGACACAAGTTGATGCCAGGGAAGTGATTTAAGGACTGAAGGAGAATACGCATATGAAAGACACCACCTTATACCGGTACACAATTAACACCAATAAATCTGTCAACAAAGATTTACATACTTCTTTTGTTTACAGAACTGGTTCTTCATGTCTACTGCTATTTTACTTAATAGTCTAAAAAACTGAAACTAAACAATGGTGACCCTTGCAATTCACGGCTCTGACCTCAGGAGCTTCTCTTGCCCTTTTTGGAAAGGAACCCTGCAGACTGTTACTCTGTGTAACAGAGAAAACTTCAGCAAGGAAAAGCCAGTGTACTTGGGGCAAAACTTTTTACAGATGCCACCAAAGAGAAGAACTATGGCAACAAGCTCAGAGCCTAGGAAAAACTTTACATGTAACCAAGCGACCACTGAGCCCTGATGTCAACCTGACCACTCCCCACCCTTCTCAGCATCTCTGGCAGGAATCTCAACTGCCCTACCAGTGCTCAGTGACAGCCACACCCTTGGAAAAGAGCATTGGGTGAGCTAGTCAGCAGCCACCAGAGCTGCACGAAGTCAAAGGGGAAAGCCACACCTGCTTCTAAGGGACATTTGCTGCTCTCTAATTGCTTTGTTTTTTCCTTTAAAGGTACAAACCATGTACGTTCTGAGCTCTCTTCTTAGACCTTCACTACTAGAAATATGCCCATTTCTTGCCAAGAGAGCACACGAACACCTCAGAAGTATTGGGTTAAGTCTTTCTTCACTGGATGACAGCCGGTTATTGACCATAAGATGGTCACAAACATCATGTTGCCATCTAGTTGTAGTGTCCCTAAATAGATCCTAAAAGACCATGTGACTGAATTAAGTAGAGCCTTTGGAAAATGTACAACTTATGAACAGAGTTCATTCCCTACAAACGAAGCTCCCTTATCCTTTCTGCCATGAAGGGACAGCATCCAGGTGCCACCCTCAAAGCAGACAGTAGTACATCCTCACCAGGTACCACATCTACTCCAGTCCGGAACCTCCCAGTCTCTGAATTACAAACACTGAACTTCCACTGTTTGTATACTACTCAGTCCAAGGCAATTTGCTGCCTTGGAATCATGAACAAACTAAGAAACTACCTGCTGGACAACCTTTTTCTGTCTCTGTCTTCAAATCAGAGGTAGGTAGTCTATATACCCACAACCTCAGTTCTCTAAAATATATAACAAGCTATTTAGTCTTGGCTTTATTATGTTCAATATTATCAAAAAAAAACAAAAACAAAAAACCAGTAAGTGCCACTCTCCCATGGTGTCTTATTTCAGTCCCACCACCAAGGAGTGACTTGGGGCACATCATAACATCTTCCATTCTCAGTTTCCTTACCTATCCTGAGACAACTGTACCCCCAAGTCACAGGACTAGGTTAAGGTCAGATAAAGATGGCACGAATGTGACAATGCATGGCTTTCCTGAATTCTGACCTTCAGTGCTAACTCAGATTTTAATGTTCGAATGGAAGGAGGACATGATTAACTGCAGCACCTCCTGCTATGGTCGGTCAGTCCTCCATAAGGGTGCTGCTCTGACCACTGCATACAGCCTCTTTCTTCATTAATCTAAGCCTGAAGTCTTCCCTTCACATGGAGCAAGCTAGGACTCGGAGAGGTCAAAGCAATCTGTTAAATAATACCTAGCTGAAAAGCTTTTAATGACCTTGTGTTGCCTCAAGCAAGTGCTTCAAGGATACCTCCCAAAGGAAAATGCCAAAATTTTTTTTATATTTAAATGTATTTATTACTTCAGGTTACATTTCCATTATAGTGTCCCCTTTCCACCCCTCCGGTCCTCCCACCCCTTACCCCCTAACCCTTCCATCCCACTCCTCTGGAGTGGAGTGTCCCTATATAACAGTCCCCCGCCCCAGTCAGCAGTCATATGAGGGGCAAGAACCTCCTCATACACTGCGGGCCTACAAGCCAGCACCACTAGGGCAAAGTGTCTCATTGACAGGAAGAAAAAAAAAAAATCTATGTCCATGTTCCCTTTGGTGTGTTGGTTGTAGTATAGATATCCTGTACTATATGGTTAAAATCCGACTATGAGCGAATAGATGCCATGTGCATCCTTCTGAGTCTGGGTTAGCTCACTCAGGATGAGCTTCTCTAGTCCCATCCATTTGGCTGCAAATTGCATAATTTCATTGTTTCTGATAGCTGAGTAGTATTCCATTGTGTAGATGTACCACAGTTTTTTTTTATCCATTCTTCGGTTTAGGGACATCTGAGCTGTTTCCAGTTTCTAGCTATTACAAATAAGGCTGCTATGAACATAGATGAGGAAACTTCCTTGTGATTCGGTGAGGAATCATTTGGATGTATACCCAGAAGTGATATGGCTGGGTCCCAAGGCAGAGCTATTCCAAGTTTTCTAAGATATCGCCAGACTGACCTCCATAGTGGTTGCACAAGCCTGTACTCCCACCAGGAATGGAGGAGGGTTCCCCTTTCTCCACACCCTCACCAGCATGTACTGTCATTTGAGCTTTTGATCTTAGCCATTCTGACAGGTGTGAGATAGAATCTCAGAGACATCTTGAGTTGCATTTCTCTGATGATTAAGCATGCTGAGCATTTCTTCACGTGTCTCTCAGCCATTAGGAATTCCTCCTTTGTGAATTCTCTGTTTAGCTCTTTTCCCCATTTTTTGATTGGATTATTTGGTTTCTTGCCATTTAATTTCTTGAGTTCTAGCTAAAGCAATATGACAGCTAAAGGAGATCAAGAGGATACAAATTGGAAACGAAGAAGTCAAATTATCCCTATTTGCAGATGATATGATAGTATACATAAGTGACCCCAAAAACTCCACCTGAGAACTCTTACAGCTGATAAACACCTTCAGCAAGGTGGCTGGATACAAAATTAATTCAAAAAAAATCAGAAGCCCTTCTTTATACAACGAATAAATGGGCTGAGAAAGAAATGAGGGAAACAACTCCTTTCATAATAGCCACAAACAATATAAAATACCTGGGGGTAACTCTAACCAAGCAAGTAAAGGACCTGTTCAACAAGAACTTCAAGCCCTTGAAGAAAGAAATTGAAGACGCCATCAGAAGATGGAAAGATCGCCCATGCTCATGGATAGGTAGGATCAACATAATAAAAATGGCCATCCTACCAAAAGCAATATACAGATTCAATGCAATTCCTATCAAAATACCAACACAATTCTTTATAGACATGGAAAAAGCTATTCTCAATTTCATATGAAACAACAGAAAAACAAGAATAGCTAAATCAATCCTGTACAATAAAAAAAAAAAAAAACCATCTGGAGGTATCACCATCCCAGACTTCAAGCTGTACTACAGAGCAATAGTAATAAAAACAGCATGGTACTGGTATACAAACAGACCAGTGGATAAATGGAATCGAATTGAAGACCCAGAAATGAACCCACACACCTATGGTCACCTAATTTTTGACAAAGAAACCAAAACCATACAATGGAAAAAGGACAGCATCTTCAACAAATGGTGCTGGTCCAGCTGGATGTCAACATGTAAAAGAATGAAATTGGACCCATACTTATTACCTTGTACAAAACTTAAGTCCAAGTGGATCAAAGACCTTAACATAAGGCCGGACACATTAAATCTACTAGAAGAGAAAGTGGAAAAACCCTCGAACTCATCGGCACAGGTGACAACTTCCTGAACAGAACACCAACAGGCCAGGACCTAAGACCAACAATCAATAAATGGGACCTCATGAAACTGAAAAGCTTCTGTAAGGCAAAAGACACTGTCATTCGAACAAAACAGCTGCCTACAGATTGGGAAAAAATCTTCACCAACCCCACATCTGACAGAGGGCTAATATCCAAAGTTTACAAAGAACTCAAGAAAGTAAAATGCCAAATTTTAAACTCCATTTTAAAGTTTCAAATTTCAAATTAGAAATCACACACATTAGTATAGGTCTGCTAACTCATCAGTGGTCACCAATGATCTTGACCTGTTCCTGGTTGCAGGTACTTTCTGCAGCTGTGGGAAGGAACACTACTGTGTTCTGTTCTGCTCTGGACTGCATCAGTATTTCCTACAAATGTGGGGCTCACTGCTGGCTCACTGCAGTAACATTATTGGAGGACAGTGTGTATGTGACTGTTTGCAAGAATGTTTACCAGGCGTGAGTAAGTTTATGCATTAACCTGACTGCAGCACAGGGTGCCAAGTTAAACATTTCTGGGTGTGTGCATGAGGATGTTTCCAGGTGAGATAAACATTTAAAAAGACATTTGATGAAGCCAACTACACTCCCCAACTTCAGAATCAGTCAGGAATTTCATCACTGCTTTTCCTGAGTGAGCAGACCAAGAGGATTCTTAGTGTTCCATTACTGTATGAGATGGTCCCCAAACACTTTCCTCTCCCCTGCTCTTCTTGGTGTTCTCTCTCTGGCACAAAATGATGCTATTGCAGCATCTGTTAAACAGCAGGTTTACAGATGATCTTGTGCTGAACCAGGAGCCACACTCACATCTTTTTCATCTAGTTATTTGCCATTTCCCAGCTCCTTTCAGCAACCAGTCCGTACATGTCTCCCATGAGGACCTTGGAGACCTTGGTTGACAACAGGACACCACAAGGAGAAGCCTAGATCTCAGAAGCTGTGTGGGGCAGAAGCCCTCACCGTCTATTCCCCCAATACTATCTTTCACACAGTACATTGTAAACTCAGCAATAGTAAAATTGCCCCTATTTTGCTGAAACAAGACTGTTTTTTAAGTAAGAGTCTACACTGATATTGAGAATGTACTACTTTACCTGCAAAGTTCCCTGTAACAGAGCAATCATTTGTGCAATTTTAGCTCTCATTTAATACTATTCTTATGACTTTATGAATATTAAAACTGTCAATGGGTAGCTGATACATAAATGTTGATGTATTTCTATTTTAATGATATCGCTGGTTCCATATGTCTACAACAATACTGCAAATATGTTTATACCAAGTAAGTGACGGACAAGTTGAGAAGGTCCCTCACTCACTCTCCAGTTCAAGACAGGCTTAGGCTACATGAGGCCCTGCTCAGAACAAGCCAACAAAGAAAACAAGCAACTCTGCAACTAAAGTATAAGAGTTGTTAAAAAAAATTTATTTAAAAAAAAAAAGAAAAATGGAGTTCAAAAAAACTTGAAAGTACATTAAAAAAATAATAATTATTTAATGTACCAGAGAGTTCAACATCAAACCACTACAGCATTTCCTCTTCTGTGTACTGACATACTGACATCTTATTAATTCCAGTTACTGAAAGTTTGGGTGTTATGAGCTCTTAGCATTTAATTTATACCATAATACAACAGTCATTTACATGCAGTTCTTTATCTGTGGTTCGTGTGGATTTTCCTCTTTAAGTGGCAGAACCTTATACTTAGTAAGTATTCAACAAGTAAAAAATAATAATAAAGTGGTGTAAGGAAATAAAAAGTCAGGAAGGTCTTACCAGGCAAGCATGAAGCTGTGAATTCAAATCTCCAGCATTTGTGCTAAAAAAGGGAAAGCCAGGTGCAGAAACATACCCTTTAAGATCCTAGTGCTGGGGAAGCAGAGCCTAGAGAATCTCTTGGATTCACCTTGCAGTCAGTATAGCCTATTTAGTGAGCACCAGGATCAGCAAGAGACCCTACCTCAGAAAACATAGTGAAGAGCAACTGAGGAAGATAAACTCTCACATGCACACACACACATACATCATGCATGCAAAGACACTTGCATGCATACCTATATTATACACAAACACATATAAACATAAAAAAATCAAGAGCTATAGTTAACTAAAAAGCATTTTTAATGCAGCAGAGTCTAAGGCTGTTTTGTTTTTCAGAAGGAACCTGTGGTCACTTTCATCACCTGCTTTGAGCAGATACATTAACTAGACCAAAAGCTTATTCAGGACACATGCTGGTAACTTAAAATCACTACACATAACCACCAAGTCTAGTTCTTACTAATGCTTATTCCCAGATAAGCTTCTTATTCCCAGACTCTCCAAGATCCTTTGTCCCTTGCCCAGAGTTGTCTTTTCTAGCTTGACAGGCTATACAACAGTGAGAACATGTGGCTGAGACCATCCATAAAGAGATACCATTCGGCTGCCCCAAGGGCCAGCACTTGTCTCAAGACAGAGTCACACAACAAAGTAGATGACCTCGAAATCAAAGTGAAGCAAGCAGTATGCACACATACCCAGTCACTTTCAGGGCTGTATGCAATAGTGCCAACACCTACAGAAATGGCCTATGTGGGACAGAAGCTGTGATTTTTATTCCAGGAGAAAACATTGTGATTAGTTTTGTTTTCTACAACAGATTGCTAGATGCAAATCCATCATTATTTTGGCAGAAAAAAATCAATAAGCAACTTAACTTAGCATGTAAAGATTGAGGAATAGTTGGGGGGATGGGGACAAAGGAAAGAAGATAAAATGCCACTGAAAATGGAGAAAATGGAGAAATATAGTTAAAGGTTCTTTAACTAAATAAAGAACTTGACCTAAAATATACACACTCAGTGGTACTGTTTTGTTATTATGGTCTTGCTAATTAAAAAAGAAAAACAGAGAATGCTATATAAATGTACTATTATTCAGTACACTTCTGTTGTTAGTGGAAAGGCCAAATTTGGAAAAGTCTACTTTTCCATTCCTGTATTCTGATATAGCATGGGGAAGTTAGGTATCCTAGGGAGATCCTTCTAGACAGGGAGAAAAAAGACTGAGAAATGACAAGAAAAATCAAGTAAAAAGTATAAAATATGCTCATGAAAAAGGATTTGTGGCTTAACCTCTAAGCCATCTCTCTAGCCCCAGAACACAATTTTTCTAATCACACAAGCCCAATTCCTTTCTACCTTCACTTTAAAAATAATTACTATAATCTGGAATTAAGTACTGTGGTAGGTTGAATAAGAATGGCTCCCACAGGCTGATCTATATTTGAATGTTTGGTTGTCAGTTGGTGGACTATTTAGGAAGGATTAGGGGGTGTGGTCTTGCTGAAGGAGATGTGTCACTGAGGGTGGACTTTGAGATTTCAAAAGCCCAAGACAGGCCCAGTCTCTGCCTACTGCCTGTGAATCAGGATGCAAGCTCTCAGCTACTGCTCCAGCACCATGCCAACCTACCATGATAGTCATGGACTAACTGTCTGAAAATAAGCAAGCCCCCAATTAAATGTTTTCTTTTTTAAGTTGTCTTGGTCATAGTGTCTCTTTATAGCAATAGAACAGTAACTACGTACTTCGCTTTCCGTGAATAGAGGGAAACCCTATTTTTTTTCTGTATCTGCCCACTAAAAATATAAACAAAGGCAGAAAAGGCTCATGAGAGGAAGCAGAGGACAGGCTCTAGCCGAGTCCTGTCTAGCTGTTCTGCATCAGCCAAGCCAGTCCAGCTGTGTGCTTCCTTTGGCCGATGTCTCTTATGGTTATTGGTGACAATGACAAGGATCTGGTCCAGTCACCAGGCAATGTGCTAAGCAGAGTATTAATCCTAGGCCCAAGTCAGGCAGCAGGAGAATTGAGAACAATGGCTGCATTACGGCACGTCTCAAGAGTGTATGGGTAAAAGCAGACTTGTGCGGCTCTGGTGAGGATATATGTAGTTAACCTCAAAGAAACCACACAGGAGAACTGGGAAACTAAGGAGCAGGACATACAGTCACTCTGGACTCATGCTGCCCGAGAGGCCTTTTCTCAGGGAAGACTCAGAAGCAGGCACAAGGTCGCTTCAGCCAGTTTCCAGCTTGGTTATAGTTTACAATAAAGAAGCCAAAGGCTGCAGACCACAGGCATTGTTCAGTCTAGTTCAGTCTAGTGTCCCCTGCTCAGACAGAAGAAACTACCCTAAGCATTAAACTGAAGTCCAAGCTCCAGAGAGACGACAAGATGGGTTCTGCTCACCCTGCGGGTAGTCATGATGCTGTTACTGATGCTGACAAGACCTCATGTCTAAGTTCTTGTTAACTTGGGTTTGTTAACTAGCCAGTCACATGCTGCAGTTTTTCTTATAAGAGAAATAAGCCTGAGCCTTCTTTGGCTCAGCATGTTAATAGTAACCAGCACCCCATTCACCTAGCCATCCTCATCCCACCCTCACAACTGTACCGCTTCCTGTGTTCTTTATCATTCTTTTAAATTGCCCTTTTAATCTTGACACTTATTTTCCAAAAAAGCAAAGTGCTTTAATTCACAAATACAAAACTACCTCCACAATCAGAAATTCTATAAATAGCATACAGTGTTAAAAGGCCTTATACATAACAACTCATGGATAAAACTAGAAAATCATGGTGTTCTCACCATGATTCAATATTAAGTGTTACAGTTTTTCACTTCCACCAATGATGACCTCTAGCAGTACCAGCAGTCCAGGCCTTATACTTTGGGGAAAATTAAATTAAAAGGAGAATGACACAGTTCAATGATTTAAGCCAATTACAGCATCAACTATAAAACTCAACCTACCAACACTGGGCCTGGATGCATGACACATTAGGAAAGTCTGCACAGATCCTTGCATATCAGATCATATTATGGGTTGTTTATATGACCAGAGGCCATTTCCCTAGTACAGCTATGAACAGGTGAACACGGAAAACAGAAAGTTCCAAGCGACAGGCACCACACCACAGAAAATGCCTCATACTTGAACTGTACATAGTAAGCCTATACAGTTTTATATAAGATTTTAACACCACACCTAGATATCAGCTCCATATGCTAAATTCCAGCCATCCTTTAATCTATATTCAAGGAAAACATGTAGTATCTTTTTCTCTAAATATATTTTGGTTCCTTCCTGTTTAACACGAGAATTGGTGCTCACTTATATCAGACAAGAAGTGGGGCCTCATCCCACCCCTTCACAGAACACAGCCCAGCAGAGTCAAGAGCTGATCCAAAGCTGCTCTGGCCTAAGGTCCTCAGCCTCTACTCCATATCCCTGCCCCACCAAAAAAAAAGAGCAAGTCTCACAGCATACAACACCCGTAAGCACTGCCCCGGCCTCATAAGCTCACTCGGCTACAGAACCCATTATCTCCCTTGACTTTATGCCTTAAATACTAGAAAACAAAGTCAGAAAAGTGAGTGAGCAACATAAAACGTCTTTTATCTTTCATTTAAGTAAGGAAGAGAATCCAAGTGCACGTGACCTGAAGTCAGCTCTACCATATTGTCCTGAACCAGGACTATCCTGTGGACTTCCCACCTTATAAGAGAGGTGCAGGTTTGTCTGAGGAAGAGAGAGTTAGGTTCACAATTACATAAAATTGCTGAAGGAAGTCCGTAGCAAGTCTGAGTGCTAACTTCTAAAATCCTACTGTCTGTTTAGTGGACCGGCAGGGTCAGCAGCCCCCTGGGAGGGTCAGAATCCCCTGAAAACCAAGGCACAATCTCAAGGCCACTCTAGACCCACTTCTTTGGAACCTTCAATTAACAAAATTGTCAGTTAGGTACTGCATGTTCAAATTCAACACACAGTAATCCAATGGCTGTGTGGTCTGGCACCAACACCTTGCCCTTCCTCCATGGTCAAAGCCCTGCTTTTTAGAAACACAGGAACTGGAGATGCCATTGAAAGTCCTATCAAGCAGCAGCCAGTCCTGGTGGGCAGGGAACTCAAGACAATCAGCTTCTGTCTGTAGCAGGCAGCTCCAATTAGTGCAACAGAAAAGCAGAGAGTAGACAGACCTCAGACATCGGCCCCGGACCCTCACAGTGCCTGAAAGTGCACACTGCCTCTTTTGGGCTGTAGGCTTTGTCACTTTTATTTATCTACTTGGTTGCCTTGGAAATTTATATTGATGCAATTTATCTGCCAAAAAATAACCGTAAATAAAAGGAAAAGGGAGAGGAAGCACATTGAGATCTGCCCATCTGGAAATGGCCTGAGACCCTGTTCCTGCTGGTTATAACAACAGTGACCTTGTTCTGCCGTGTCATTCTGCCAGGGCTTTCATGACCTTAAAGAAATCACTGAACCCACCCATGCTCCATTCTTCGCGCATGTATGGTAGTTTGTGCCCCTGTCCCATGTGCCTTCTCCCCCACCACAGCTAATCACATTCTCTAGCAGGCTAGTTAATGAAGGTAAAGCTCTTCCAAGACAGTTTAATGCCCTCAGCATTTCTCAAACAGCCTCAGGGAACTTGAAAAACTGCTCGGTCCTTCACAAAGCCCCAACATGGGGCTTTGCAAAGGGCATGGCTTGGATGAGAAATTTCAAAAGTACAAAGTGAGCATTCCCAGGGCAGGAAACATTATGCCCTGACATGGACTTCAGGCATGCTTAGCTTCATTTGTCAACATGCTGAAGGTTAAAAATGAGCACATGGAAGAGGCATGTAACTCCCCCACTCAGTTAAAGGAAGTGCAGTCCTGACAGCTGATGAGCCCGGAAGCGACCAGACACTACCAGCCTCCCAGCAACTCCATCACAGGAACACAACTCGCCAGTTGCTCCTCTCTCGCTGAGATCTTCTGGGTCCCTACTTACTTTCCACTTTCTAATTCCCATTTCAAAATTGCTTTCTATTTCCTCAGACTTAGTGACTTCAGATAAGCTCCACACGGTAGCCACATCTCTGCGGATTAACAGGCTGTTTTGCAACTTTTCTTAGTAACTCAGGTTACTGCTAAGACAAGAACTCATTTCCATTGTGTATGCCACGGTCTTACAGGCACTTCCTAGATGCATGCCAGGCAAGTCAGGCCCCATACCAACGCGCACGCGTGCGTGCGTGCGTGTGCGTGTTGGGAGAGGGGGATCTGCTAGGACCAGAAATCCTCAGGGAAGGAGGAACCACTTTATGTGACTTGCTCTCCTCTCTCAGGGCAGCCATCTTATAGCTGATGGTCTGGCATAAAAACGTAAGCTGGGAGAAGCACTACTCCCTCAGAAAGGAGTCACTGGTAAATGCACACTATATCGGGGACAGAAGCAGTAAAGTACCTAGACACAGGCCATGAAAGTTGAGGGTGGAGGGAAATACCACAAGCTAGTCACAAGTGAGCAGGCTAGTGGAAAGGAAGGACACAGCAGCTAGAACAGAAGCAAAAAGACAGGGCTATGAACCCCAAGTGGTACCAACTGTGGCTGTCAGAACATCAGTGCTGTCCCAGGCCTTAATGTGAGATCCATTTTACCTGAGCTATATTTGGTTCTGTGATGCATAAGCCAGTCTAAACAAGACCTTTCCTCCCCAGTACTTCCAAAGTAAGAAACCGTTTTCATGAAAAATACAAGACGTTACGCCAATGAAACACAGCATAGCCAAAAGACAATAGGTGAGAGAAATTTAAGAGGTGTTAAAAGAGGGAGGGATCATTTTTCTTCACCCCCATAACAGTGATCCGCTTACAAATATGGTACTGGGGCCTACAGTGTCCGTGAAAGACAGACTGAACTGCAATTTAGATTTTTCTTCAGAAAAAAAAAGAGGTGTGTAATACAAGAGAAGTGCAACAGTTATCCTTTATATAAACAATCGTGACTATATTGGGTCCCAGCCTGAGGGAATTATAAGGGTCCTTGTGAGATTGAATCCCGCCTCCAGAGAGGACCCCACCAGGAGCTCCGTCTATCACTCCGCAATGAGCAGCAGCACGGCTGGGAAGGACTCCAACCAGACTCCACTCCCAAACCACAGCTCCCGGGTCTATCTTGCACAATGTTTAATAGAGGGAAAAGATACAAGAGTAAAACCTGAAATTCAAAATACACTTACAAATTAGCCACATAAATGCAGGAGGGAGCCATCAGCAGCCGGATTAAGTGACAGAATTACACCCCGCAGTACCTCAGTCAGCTGTGGCAGAGCCCCCCCACCCCTGCAGTACCTCAGTCAGCTGCGGCAGAGCCTCCCCCACCCTGCAGTACCTCAGTCAGCTGTGGCAGAG
>CAJQZJ010031917.1:5527869-5569674 GCA_907164525.1 Lophiomys imhausi
CTGTGGCAGAGCCTCCCCCACCCTGCAGTACCTCAGTCTGCTGTGGCTGAGCCTCCCCAACCCCCACAGCCCCGCTAAGATGTCATCAGGAGAAATCAACCTTTCCCAGCATCCAAACAAGCACTCACCACTGCTCTCACTGCCAGCTTCAGCAAAACAAGCGAGTGCTGGTCATGGTCAACTCTAACCCTAGTACTCAGAAAGCTGAGCCAAGAGAACTGCCATGAGTTCAAGTCCAGCTGGGCTACACGGTGAGTAGCAGGCCTGACAGAGTTACATAGCAAAATCTTGTCTCACAAACCAAACCAAGCAAGGTAAGACACACAGTCTGCAGCCAACTTGAGAGGTGAAGACTGAAGCTACTTTTAAGTTTCAAAAACACCATTGGTAAATATTTGAATTAACCAGACTATTAAAAGCATTAGTAGACAAGTGTGCTGAGCCATACCTGGGTTCCTCATACTGAGGGGCTAAGGTAGAAGGATTACAAATTCAAGGGCAGCCTGAGCTGCAAAGTGAGACCTTGACCCAAAAACATAATATTTAAATCTCATTAATTTCCACACACAAAAAGCACTGACAGCTTTCCCATAACCAGAAAAAGCCATCTCCAATAACCTTTATATACACTCATTGTTATTAATCATGTCCCCAGCATCAGAAAAGACAAGAGGACAATGTAAGTGGAATATCTTCTTACCATTTCGAGACACGTCAAGCTCCACCAGCTGCATGAAGTTTGCTATTTCTGGAGGGAGCCTCTGAATCTCATTATCGCTGAGTCCAAGCTTTCGTAATTTGACTAGTTGAAAAAATTGCTGAAAAAGAAAATGGTTTTACATAAGGTTTCATATATATGTGCACGGCCCTTTGAGCTTATAGAGCATTTCAGTTATTCTTTTAAAACTGATGAAGACTGTACCGATGTCAATTTGAGTAGTAAACTGATCATAAAAATTATTTTCATACACAAATATAAAATATAAAAATATAAATATAAAAGTATCTTCATATACAAAGTACCTCTCAGGACATACAATCTTTGTGAATTCATATCCATCTACAAGTATTTAATAAAAAAGATGTTCAAAAAATGATAAGTAACTTCAAGAGAATAGATTGTCACATCTTGCACTTATCAAAACTAATAAAACTATGATATTAAACAGACATATAAATATAAGAATAATATTTTTAGAAGAATTTTAATTAAAACTATATAAAATAGAACACAGTAATTCTATTGGTTATAGATCTCTCACATGTGCAGCAAGTAAAAAAAAAATACTTTGACCAGAAATCAAGAGTCTGCACTGGATCCCCATGACTACAGCAGACTAAATAAGTGTCCTTCTCCTACATCCTTCAACAATGAAGGAAACTAGATAGTTACGCAACAAAATTCTTAAACCAAAAAACAGGACAAAAATAATAAAGTTTTAAAAAAAAAAAGTTATGTTGTAAGTAGCCATAAAGAATTTAGGTCAATTTCATGAGGTCCCATTTATTGATTGTTGGTCTTAGAGCCTGAGCTATTGGTGTTCTGTTCAGGAAGTTGTCACCTGTGCCAATGAGTTCGAGGCTTTCCCCCACTCTCTCTTCTATTAGATTTTGTATATTGGGCTTTTTGTTAAGGTCTTTGATCCACTTGGACTTAAGTTTTGTGCAGGGTGATAAATATGGGTCTATTTGCATTCTTTTACATGTTGACATCCAGTTAGACCAGCACCATTTGTTGAACATGCTGCCCTTTTTCCAAAAAAAAAGAAAAACAGAAAAAAAAAAGAAAGAAAGAAATTAGGTCAAATATCTCTAAAGAAAGGAAAACTAACTGAAAATTCATTTTTAAGAAACAGTTAAGTTCTTCTCTTCTCTTCTCTTCTCTTCTCTTCTCTTCTCTTCTCTTCTCTTCTCTGCTTTTCACAGCCAGGCAAAAAGTTAACTGAAAGCCAGGGGGCTTTAAGGACAAGAATAAGGGAACTGTAATTTTAAGAAACCAGTCAAGGGTTACTGGTGAGAGTTCACCCTCTTGTCTGGGGATAACCAGGGCCCCAGACATGGGCCCAGACATAGAGACATCGAGACACCAATCATCCAGGCAGCAGCTGAGGCGGCGCTCCAAGCCCAGCACACGCTCTCTGTGCATGCTCATCTCACCTACATTCCCAGGAAACGCGGATCTCTAATTTAACCCAAGTCCAGATTCTCTAGATACGTAATAAGAAAGCCTATAATATGCAAAAAGCAAGTGTGCACACATGCACATGAAGGAATACACACACACATACATATCACAAAAGAAACAATACAGGGAACCAAAGAAAATTTATAGTATGGGGAGGGATCAAGCTTGAAACTGCATGTTACCAAATCAAGAAAATTTTGAATTGAACACTTAGAAATTTAAAAATATTGTAGCCTCCAAAAAGAGTCTAAAAGAAGTAAATAAAATTAACAAACTTCCTCAGAAGAAGTTTGGCAAAACCTAGAGATGTCAAAATGGGGGAGTGGGGGATTAACCAAGGAGGGTTAATCCATTAACCAATGGGGGGGGGGTTACGGGAGAACTAAGCAGCTCCATGTGTAATAACGTGAAATTCAAACACGTGAAACTACAGAGCATGCTTTTCTGGTTCCCAAGAACACACCATCAGGACAACACAAATGTGTTATGCTTTGTATCTGAACTGTGTCCCACAGCCTCATGTTTGAAACACTTATTCCCCAGCCTGTGGTGCTATGAGGTGTGTGGGGGGGTGGGGGCACTGGTTATGGAAGCTTCCACGGGTGGCAACCTAGCTGGAAAAAGTGTATCACCATCGCTTGGTGATTAGAGCCAGATCTAGGTTTCATCTCCCTTTCTCTGAATATTGGTCCATCATGATATGAATAGGCCCCACCTTGTACTCACACTGCCATAAATGCATCTTTTCCCACTACCATATCCTTCCTGCTATGATGGACTGAAACCATAAGCCAAAATAAATCTTTCCCCCTTTGTTTCTGTAAGTTATTCTGATCACAATAACACAAAAATAACTAATACAGAATGAAAAAAACACTATTAAGGAATACTGCAAACTACAGAACTAACTGTAATGTTTAAACTTCCAAAAATGAGTGAGTGAAATACAGGGGGAAAAGACTAAGGAGGAGTTTGAATACAGAATGGTTATGGACAAAGTCAATGGCCCACTGGGAATAAGTTATTTCCCATCCACATATTAAAGAATTGCTTTCTCACACTTTCTCCAGAAATCTATTAAAATGTAGGTGGAAATTTGAAAGAATGAAATGATATTCAGGATACAGAATCAACAAAACTCAAAAATACCAAAGAAATCCCTAGAACTAAATCAGAGAGATTTCCATATAGCGATGAGCCATAAGCCCTAAGAATAATCAGTCTACATGGAAGTCAAATATATAGGCTCCCAAATATATGGGAGTTTTCAAAAAAAATGAATAAAAACATATTTCAAGGATTATCTGATGTGGTAGGAAGTACAAAGAAGTCTTCAACTCTGTAAATGTTTAGTGATAAATCAGACAGGAATGGGACTACAAAACAAGCAAACAGGGATGAATTAATTCCAGGAAATGTATAGCAAAAGAAGAGAAAATGATAATATAAATTAAGATTTGGCTAGAAGGAATACACAACATTCACAATAATATTAACTATCTCCACTGATAAAACTGTTATGTCAATATTAGAAAGGCAAGAAACTAAAAGGGTTGAACCTTCAACTTCCACTAAAGGACATCTATAGAGAGCTATAAAGTGGGACATGATCCAGCTGAAAAATGAACAAAAAAGACACTGGCTATTTGGAAGCATACTCAAAAGCCCAGGGAAGGAAAGAGGCATCTGTTCTTCACTGCCCTGGTCCCCAACTGATTAGAATTGTAAAACGATTACATATTAATACATTGTTAAAAACAGAAAATGAATTTACAAAGGAGAAAGTCCATACTAAGATGATAGGATGCTCCAAATGTTGACTGTAAGATGCTAATATTTAGTAATTATCTTCTCCTTTTATTAGCTAAAAAGAAAAGAACTAATATTTATATAATGATCCAAAAAGGTACTGCCTTTTAAAAAACAAGTGGGCACACTAAAGACAAAAGGTTCTAGAGTCTGCTGATATACTTCTTGGCACCTCTCCTCATACTATAACTGAATAGCAAAAATAAGGATAATGCACAAATATATCTTTGCATTATGATATTGAAAGTAAAACTAGAAAGCACATTGTGAATAAGGAAACAGGCTAGCCAGTTGTTATATAATTAAGTATTATGCAAATAAAAATGATTACTATAAACACAATAGAAGTTGAAAAGGGTTTACAATGCAAAAACAGTCTAAAAGAAAAAAGTTTCAGGTTCTCTGTGAAAAGGCAGGCTGACTACAGGCAAGAGGCTACAGTGAGAGAATACTGGATGGGGTGGAAGCAGATCACACTTGAGTCAGGTGACAAGAATATTGCATGAACTACTGTTTTTAAGATAAAAATACAGATTATTTAAATGAACTATGAATCGGCAGAAATGGTTCTACTAATTGGACATATATGCTAATGAAGATGTTCGATGGGGGCTAATCCCTGAGATTTCTTTAACCATCAGTAGAGACTTATTTTAAAGGACGCCAATCTCTGTACACTAGTTGTACTAAAGCATTAGCAAACACAAAAGCCATTGAAAAGAGTCACATATTTGAATAACTGAGCCGATGCCAATTGCTCAAAGAGTCTGACAGTTTCATAATACATCAATGTGTTTACTCAAGCATGAAAAGCTTACTTTGTTTTCCAAGAAAGGCATAATAGCAAAAGTACAAAAGCCATCACCAATTCCATGAATCCAGGGCCCATTCATATATAACACAAGAAATCAAGTAAATTGGGTACTCGGTCTACAGTAAATAACAAGAACATAGCCTACAAACTCTCAGGACTAACAGAGGTCATAACAAGCAAACAAATTTAGGGTTTCTTTCCACGGGTTGAAAACATCATCACCTCTGTGTCAAATAGTGTTTTAGCCGACATGAAAAAGGCACATACTAATTGTAAAAATACAGTATGCTATGATCTCAAAATGAACCCAGTAACTCCTCAGTCCTTTCCTGCATTAGCCTGATAGATCTAATCATGGTGTTCCAATGTTCTAAATCACCTACTTTCTTATATAATGGAGGAGATGTCACTCAAACTATGTCAC
Source organism: Lophiomys imhausi (assembly GCA_907164525.1). Classification (NCBI taxonomy): domain Eukaryota; kingdom Metazoa; phylum Chordata; class Mammalia; order Rodentia; family Muridae; genus Lophiomys; species Lophiomys imhausi. The sequence continues at coordinate 5,533,102 of CAJQZJ010031917.1, forward strand.
ATCATAAATTCTCAGCTTCCTTACATAGTCACAGAAAAGAGTTCATGAGCTGTAAACCCTTGTTTCTGCCTTGCTTCTGAGATCAGCCAGGGCACATGAAGAACAATTTGTGTAGCTCTTCTGGCAGGGTGCCTGAGCACTGAGCAATCATGTCATAGAACACAGAGCGACACTATGCTTCAAATCTACATGTTTGATTACAGCTCACTGACCCACTTAGACCACATTTCTGTGCAATTATAATCAGAGAAACCCCAATTGCCCTGGGTGTTAGACAGCACCAGGCTTCTTACAGCCACTATTGTTTTAGCAGATACTGAGCCTTTCATTCTACAAAACAAAATGCTGTTTTCCCATTCTCCATCTGACAAGGTCTTTTGCCCTTCTGATACTATTAAAATACTTCTTTTCTGCATTTGAGAAAGGGGCAAAGGAAATCTCAGTTGTAAAATAGCCACATCCTCTCATGTTGTTACTATATGGCCAACCATCAATCCGTTGTACCCAAGTTGCCCAAACTCCTCCATAAAGTAGAGAATAACCACTATCATAGGTTCCTATGGAACAACCATGTCAAGAAGGCCACAAACCTCTCAAAGGGGATAGAAACAGGAAGGGCCAAAGGGAATGAATGCATGCCTACTTGTAGATGGCAGGAGAAAACCCTAAATACTCCACCAGAAACTCTCAGGCCCCCTCACTAAAGTGCTAGGATTCAAAATCAAAACAAAACCCAGTAGCCTTTCTATATGCCGATAATGAATATGAAGAGGAAGAAATCAGGAGAAAAACAAGCTCATTCACAATAGCTTGAAAAGAAAACAAAAGTAGGACTAGGTTTAACAAAGGAGGTGAAAGACCTCTACTCTACAATGAAAACTTTGAGAAACTGAAGAAAATAAAACACCGAAAGACAGAGACCTCCCACAATCACTGAGAGGCAGGTAATGGTGTGAAAATAGCTGTATTAGCGAAAGTGGTCTGCAGATGCAAGCAGTCCTTAACAAAAGTCCAGTGATGTTCTTCCAGAATGAAGACAACAGTTTCTAGAATGTATCTGAAAACATACATTATCCCATGAAAGAGAAAACATAATGCTGAAGTATCGCACACCTGATATCAAATTATACTACAGCTATCAGAGCAAAATGTGTATGTTCTGGCACTAAGATAAGAAATAGAGAATTTAAAAATAAGCCCACCCATCTACACTACACCCAGACAACGAATAGCTGACAACAGTGTCAAACATACATTGGGGGGAAGCCAGCCTCTCTAACAAGGATGGTGGGAAAGCTAGATTCCATGTATATAAAAATGAAACTAGTTCTCTCTCTCCCATTCTGCACCAACAACAAACATAAAACACAAAAGACAAAACCCACCAATCCAAAATGATCAAAGATATAATATACAGGACCTGAAATTTTAAAACTATCACCAATCCAAAATGGATCAAAGGTATAATATATAGGACCTGAAATTTTAAAACTGGCATAGGAAAACCTAGGTAGAACACTTCAAAGCCACAGACAAAGATTTTTCTGGAAGGACCCCAACAAAACAGGAAATGATCCAAAGAACTGACAAGCACAAGCCACTGAAATTATGAAATCAAATGAAATTAGAAAGCTTCTGTACAAGCAAAAGTAACCATCACCAAAGTGAAAGAGCCTACAGGACGGAAGAAGTCTTCCAACTATAAGGTAGATAGGGAATTAACCTCCAGGATATAAAGAAATGAAATAGAAACAACAAAAGGCCATCAGATCAATAAATGGACTAACAGAATAGAAGAGTTCTCAACTAAGACATGCACGGCAGAGCATGGGTTGGAAAAGGGATAACTAACTCCAAGGATGTTTGAAAAAGCCATATGGAAACCTAGCATTTTATAAGCTTCTTATGTATAATGTATGTTTTTATATCATATCATATATATGATATATATCATATATTCATAGAAAAACTCTAAGTAAGAGTTACATAACAGAGGGTTATGCTCATCCTAGAAGCCACAGGCTGCCAAAGAGCCCAGTGCCAGGTGTGTTATACCTCCTCCCTTACAGCTGTTGGTCAGATGTGTCCCAGAGACCACCAAAACAACACAAACTAAAGTTGTAACTCTTTGTTGCCCACCAGAGCTTGATGGCTAAACCCCACTGCCAAAAACACCACACACACTGGGCACACATGGAAAACCGGGTTGCTATTGACCAGGAAGCCTCCTCCCAGTTGGCTAGCTCTCCTAGTTCTAAAACACACATACTCTGCAGGCTACCTGGGGTAGAGTTATCAACAGTCTTGCCCAGCTGTGAACTTCTTGAAAAGTGTGGCTCCCAGTTGACCACGCTCCAATAGATGCCCCAGTACCCAGAAGTACATGCACAGTACAAATTGGAGTTGGTGAGTTATTAAATTTTTTTTTAAAGGTGTGAAGGTGAGGACATAGGAAAGTGGGGGTGGACCTGGGGGAACTTACAGGGAGGAGATAGGGTGAATGTGTTAAAACATATTGTATGAAATTTTCAAAGAAAAATAATACTTTTAAGAGAAGACATGTGGGGGGGCAAGATGGCGGAGACCTACACTGACCCATTTTGAACGCGGGGAAAAAAGAGCCATAAAAAGCACAGAGTTATTGGGCACTGTGCAAAAACCGGAGGGGCTAGACCCCCCGGGAACACTCACAGCTCCCAAGGGACTGTTAAAAGTCCCAGGGCAAGGCTCTCCCCATCTCTCGCAGACACGGAAGCCACTAAACCCGGGATTCGGAAACTCCCATTTGGAGAGGCGCCTGGTAAGATCGATCCCAACTTACAGCAGGCAGAATCAGGGTCCACTTGGCCATAGATCGCTGGCCTATTGGGCTCCCCACACCTCAGGTAGAACTTATACCCACTTAAAAAACTTTGCGAGATAGTGGAAGGCTTAGCAAGGAACAAACAGGGGGCTCAGCGGGTGGTCAGCAGCCGCTTGCGAAGCGGAGGGCGGGAGGTTCCAAGAGAGCGCGGGAAGCTGGGAACACAAATGAGGGTGGGAGGGGCCGAATCCCGCGCACTCACGGCAGCGCAGCTCATGGATAGGTAAGATCAACATAATAAAAATGGCTATCCTACCAAAAGCAATATATAGATTTAATGCAATTCCTATCAAAATACCAACACAATTCTTTATAGACCTGGAAAAAGCTATTCTCAACTTCATATGGAACAACAAAAAGCCCAGAATAGCTAAATCAATCCTGTACAATGAAAAAACATCTGGAGGTATCACCATCCCAGATTTCAAGCTGTACTACAGAGCAATAATAATAAAAACAGATGGTACTGGTATAGAAACAGACCAGTGGATCAATGGAATCGAACTGAAGACCCAAACATGGATCCACACACCTATGGCCAACTAATCTTTGACAAAGAAGCCAAAAACGCACAATGGAAGAAGGACAGCATCTTCAACAAATGGTGCTGGTCCAACTGGATGTCCACTTGTAAAAGAATGAAATTAGACCCATACCTATCACCTTGTACAAAACGTAATTCCAAGTGGATCAAAGCCCTTAACATAAGGCCAGCCACACTAAAGATACTAGAAGAAAAAGTACGAGAAACCCTCGAACTCTTTGGCACAGGTGACAACTTCCTGAACAGAACACCAACAGCTCAGGACCTGAGATCAACAATCAATAAATGGGACCTCATGAAACTGAAAAGCTTCTGTAAGGCAAAGGACACTATCATTCGAACAAAATGGCAACCAACAGACTGGGAGAAAATCTTCACCAACCCCACATCTGATAGAGGGCTATTATCTAAAAATCTACAAAGAACTCAAGAAACTAAATGCCAAGAAACCAAATAATCCAATCAAAAAATGGGAGATGGAGCTAAATAGAGAATTCACGAAGGAGGAAAAAATAAAGTATTAAAAAAAAGAGAAGACATGTATAAGGCCAATAAATGTTCAAAAAAAATTCCAATATCCCTAACCATCAGGGATATGAAACTTAAAACTGTGGAGCTGAGGGTATAACTCAGTTGGTAGAGCTCTTGTCTAGCATGCATGAAGCCCTTTGGGTTCAGCTGGCTACAATCTGCAATACCACATAAACCAGGCACATACCTGCAATCCCAGCAATCAGAAGGTGCATGCAGGAGGACCAGAAGTTCAAGGTCATCCTTGGCTGCACAGAGAATTAAGGACAGCCTATGCTACAAGAGACCCTATATCAAAAGAAAAGAAAAACTAGGTTGATTACCTGAGAACAGCTATCATCAAGAAACTAACTGACGAGAAATGCTGGTGAGAGTGTAGGGAAATAAGGCTTAGTGACTGATGGTAAGAATGTAGGTGTTATAGCAAATATAGAAATCAGTGTGGAAGGTCTTCAAAAATGAAAATTAGAACGATCATGTGACCCGGCTATAGCATTTGTGGATATACAACCAAAGGACTGTAAGGCAATGTATCCTAGAGACAGGTGCACTTCACTGTTACAGCTGTGCTATTCACCACAGCTAAGAAAAATGGAACCAATCAAGATGCCCTTCAATCGATCAATGGATTAAAATAATGTGAAATGTACATATGCACATATATAAAATTGAATTTTATTCTGCTACAAAGAAAAACATTAGCAGGTAAGTCAATGGAAGTGGAGATCAGCATGCTAACTGAAATAAGCCAGGCTCAGACAGATACATGTTTTCTCTCACTGGTGGAGTGATTTAAGAATGTATGTCCAACTGTATAGATATGCATATATGTGTGGAGGCTATGAAAATAGAAAAGGAACCATAAAAACAAAGAGACTGTGACTTGCCTTGACCAACAAAACATGGGGGATTTTAAGGTCTAGGCCTAAGAGCCCCATTGTGTCTTAAGGGAAAAGGACAAAGGCCCTGGGAAGTGTAGAAGAGTTCCAGATGAGATGGCACCGACAGAAGAGAGATCACACGGTAAATGGTGGGGCGGCCACGGGAAGGAGGATGAACCTCTTCTGTCTTCATCCTCCCTCCAAACACTCCTCAGGGGCGTGTGCATGTGCGTGTGAGTGTGCATGTGCGTGTGCGTGTGTGTGTATGCGTGCATGTGCCTCAGTGGTATGTGTGCAGGTGTGTGTGCTGTTGTGTGAGCATGTGTATGTGTGGGTGGGTAAGTGTGTGTGTGTCATGAAAATAAGGACCCAATCCAGGAGGTTGGAAAATAGTCTCTGCTAATACATGGAAAGGGTAACAGAAAATGTGTTTTTAAAAAATCAAAGGAAATACACTGCAAATTTAGAGTCTACCACAAAACAGGACATCAAGTTCAGATCTACTACAGGAGAACACATATTAAAACTAGGTACAGCACACTATAAGACTCTGTAGCTAATCACGGAGTGGTAACTTTTCTAACAGAATTTAAAGAGAAAGTACCCTGAATACAGGCTTCATAATAAACAAGAAATTTATAAAAGACAAGGGGGGGAAATATTTACAGACTAGTAAAAGAACCAGCTGAGATAAGCAGAGGACCAAACAACTGCATTTCATATACAGAATTTGAATTTGAAAGGGTTTTACCAAATGCTCAAAACCGAAAACTACGGAGGACTGGCAAGATGGCCTAGTAGGTGGAAGTATCACCATCCCAGATTTCAAGCTGTACTACAGAGCAATAGTAATAAAAACACCATGGCACTAGTATAGAAACAGACCAGGGGATCAATGGAATCGAATTGAAGACCCAGAAATGAACCCACACACCTATAGTCACTTAATTTTTGACAAACAAGCCAAAACCATACAATGGAAAAAGGACAGCTTCTTCAACAAATGGTGCTGGTCCAACTGGATGTCCACATGTAAAAGAATGAAATTAGACCCAAACTTATCACCTTGTACAAAACTCAAGTCCAAGTGCATCAAAGACCTTAACATAAAGCCTGACACACTAAATCTAATAGAAGAGAAAGTGGGGAAAAACCTCGAACTCATTGGCAGAGGTGACAACTTCCTGAACAGAACATCAATAGCTCAGGCTCTAAGACCAACAATCAATAAATGGGACCTCATGAAACTGAAAAGCTTCTGTAAAGCAAAGGAAACTATCATTAGAACAAAATGGCAGGGCTGGAGAGATGGCTCAGCCGTTAAAGGCTAGGCTCACAACCAAAAATATAAGAACAAAATGGCAGCCTACAGATTTGGGAAAAGATCTTTACCAAGCCCATTTCTGACAGAGGGCTAATACCCATAATTTATAAAGAACTCAAGAAATTAAACACCAAGAAACCAAATACTCCAAGGAAAAAAAATGGGAAACAGAGCTAAACCGAGAATTCACAAAGGAGGAATCTCTAATGGCAGTGAGACATTTGAAGAAATGCTCATCTTCCTTAATTATCAGAGAAATGCAACTCAAGACGATGCTGAGATTTCATCTCACACCTGTCAGAATGGCTAAGATCAAAAACTCAAATGACAGCACATGCTGGCGAGGTTTGGAGAAAGGGGAACACTCTTCCATTGCTGATGGGAGTACAAGCTTGTACAACCAGTATGGAAGTCAGTCTGGCGATTATCTTAGAAAACTTGGCATAGTTCTACCTCAAGATCCAGCCATACCATTTCTGGGTATCCACCCAAATGATTCCTCACCAAACCACAAGGACATATCCTCATCTATGTTCATAGCAGCCTTATTTGTAATAGATAGAAACTGGAAACAACCCAGATGTCACTCAACTGATGAATGGATAAAAAAAGTGTGGTACATTTACATAATAGAATACTTCAGCTATCAGAAACAAGGAAATCATGCAATTTGCAGCCACAATTTGCAGCCAAATGGATGGAACTAGAAAAGCTCATCCTGAGTGAGCTAACCCAGACTCAGAAAGATGCACATGGCATCTACTCACTTATAAGTGGATTTTAGGCATATAGTACAGATTAACTATCCTACAACCAAAAGGATCAGGAACATAGACTTTGTTACCTATTAAAGGGACAATTTGCCCTAGGAGTGCTACCATGTTGGCCCCCAGTACAGGAGGACGTTCTTAGACCACATATGACTGTTGAGCTGAGAGGGGCTGATATGTAGGGACATTCCACATCAGAGGAGTGGGAAGGGTGGGGGAGGGAGGAGAGAGTAGGAGGGTGGAACCAGGAGGGGTGAAATGAGGACACTGTGATGGAGATGTAACTTGAAGCAATAAATAAACAAAAAATAAATTAAAAATTTAAAAAGGACACTTGCTCCAGAGATCCCAGCACCTACACAGCAAGCCAAGCATTCTGTGCACACACACACAACCCCAGTTCGGAGCAGTAGAGAGACAGGAGAATTGCTGTTGTTCCTTTCTTCCAGCCTAGCCAACAAAATGCCAGCCTCAGGTTCAGAGGAAAAAAAAAATGCAAAAGCAGGCTGACAGTGGCAGACAGCGTAGGTCACTGAACACCCTCTTCTAGCACCTGTGTGCACACAGCACAGCAGATAAATTCTCACAGGATTCCCCCACCCTTTCCCACTGCACAGCATGGTAAATATAACTATGTATTATACATCCTGAAATAACTAAGAGGAGCTTTCCAATGTTCTGAGCACATTTTTAAAGTTAAGTATTTGAGGTGATAGATACAACTAGATTGATTAAATTGTTCTGCATCATACTCACAATCCATAGCATTATTTTGCATCCCACAGACTTTTTCAATTATAAACTGTCAATTTATAACAAAAAACAATTTGGAATACTGATTAATGAAATAGAAAACTCATATCCATATACTCTAGAATAGGAAATAGTTAATATACTTAATAAATAAGAAATGAGACAAATAAGCTCCATCCCTTACAAAAACTATTTCTTCTATAATTGGAAATAATTTACTTGCCAATTTATTTGCTCAGAAGACAGATTACTACTTTACAATATAATATTTAATAGGTTTGTGTCTGAGCTGCACAGGAAGCCTTTGTGCAACAAAGACCGTTGGCTCATTTCTTTCCATAGCCCTAAATTTCAGATGAGCCAATTTTAAACAGACAAATCTGCTCCCCACCAAGTGCTAGCAGGTGTGCACTTGGGCGTGTATAACAAAGGGGCTGCATTTATTTCCTCAAAATAAGTCTCCAATTTTTCAGTATTTTATCCCTGTTGATAATTTTATCCTCTCATTTGCTGGCATATTGAAATATTCTCATGGCACTTTCATGCCCAGTTACTCTTTCACCACTAACGATCTTTAATAAAGATGTAAATGCCCAAGGTTTCCCCACCATTATTGGAATCTCTTTGAAAAATCGCAAAGCCAGAAACGCTCTGCTCTCCATGCTTGACCAGAGAAGTGGACAAAGTTGACTGTGGCATTTGCAATCAGATGGACAGAAGAAACTCTTAATTAAAACCAGAAGACATTAGGACAGTATTACTTTACTGGGAACCTGAATTAGCTGTTGACATTGAAAGACCAGGTTGGTGGTGCCACAGAGAAGTGACAGGAGCTAGACAGAGCAGGATGGTCCAGGAAAGATCAACTAAGAAAATACTATCAATCAAAACACTAACATCAGGGGAAGGAGTAAATGGATCCATCAGATGCAAGCAATGAGCTATTCATCATTAGCCATTAAAATTCATGCATCTGGAAAATATTTAATAATATAATACACTTTTGCATTGCATGGTTGGGAGGAAACAAAGTAAAATGACATAAATAGTATAAACCTTATTTTGCTTAAAGGTGCTAACAGGAATATGGAGGGGAACAAAAGGATAAATCTGCAGAGAGAAAATAAGTTAAGGCAAATGATTGAAGGCCATTCAGGTTCTATACTTCTGTACAGATCCTTTGTATCACAGAAAAATCAAAGAAGCAATGTGTACAAAGTACTGCTTTTTCCTTCACATTTTCTCTCTTGTCGTTTTGGTTTGCTTTTTTTTTTTTTAGACATGAGTCTTACATTTTAGCCTAGTATGGCCTTGAATTGGGATTACAGAAGTAGATCATTGTCTATTTTTTCCTTCATAATTTAAACAATGATAAAATCAAGAAAAACTTGAAAAAGTAAATATACAAATAATCTACATGTAAAGAAAGGAAACCAAGGAGGAAGAGATGTGGTCTCCTAGAGTAGAGTGTTTGCCTAGCACACAGGAAGCTCTGAGTTAAATTTCTTAAACCCCATAGATCTGGATGTGATGCACATGCCCACATTCCCAGCACTAGGAGGGTAGAAGGGAGAAGACTAGAAGTTCAAGGTCATATTCAGCTGCATAATCAACTCAAGGCCAGCATGGGATAAGAGAGGAAAAATACAAAAGTCAATTATATTTAGTCAGGTTTATTAAACTTGACTACACTTGTACATGGGTGTTTAGGTACATTTTCATTTTTCGGACTGACTGCTGAGGTTTCATGCTGAGGCTGAATTTAAAATTAATGAACTAATTTTTTTGGCAAAAAAAAAAAAAATGTCAAGGCAGCGCTCGGGCTGTGTCCTCAGTGTTGGTCACTGCTCTCAAGCAGGTCCACAGTGAGAGAAAGTGGAGAAGGACACGTAGATGTGAAGTTTGTCGAGCAGAGGTGTAGGGGTTCAGATGGGAGAGTGTAGGACACAAAGCATCTGGAATGACAAAGAAAACCAGAGCCATTAAAGAGACACCTCCAGACCTGCACTGGAAAAGGTGCCCAAGAGTAGTAACATTCAGGAGACACAGAAGGCTCCACCTTGTACAATCAAGCTCAATTAAAGGACAGTGCCTAAGCTGAGAATACTGCTGAAGGATTCCCTGCTCCTCAAAAGCAACTGCCTAGCAAAGTACTCCCCTGCCTACCCCAGGTCAGCACAGAGAAACTGATAAAATAGGGGGGGCCTCCATGTCAAGCAGGTGGCAGAAGTTGGTCGTATTGTGATAATGGTGTGCACACATGAAAGACACAGTACTGAAGGGATCATGGCGGCTTGCGTCTTAAGTTTCAGAGAGTTCCTAAAGCCAGACAGTAAGTGGCAAGTTGTGTGTCCCTGTAAGAGACTCACCTGGGAGGCTGCTGAAAGAAGCTATTGAAGGGACTGTCTAATTTGCAACGGAGACCTCAGGGTACTGGAATTCTCAGAACCACGTGACAACCCGAGAGAGAGAGCTGCAGGCATAGTGTCCAATCAGTCCAAGATAGCTGGGCAGAGGAAGGGGAAAGTGCAGGACTACCTTGGAGCCTGGAGGACTCCATCATGAGCCCAGACCCTGGGCATGCAGTGCAGGGTTTGACAGTTTCCCTGGGCCATTTTAGTCTTGCTCTGTCCTCATCATTCTTGGCTACACCCTGACTCTTCCCTGTTAGAATGACAATGTTTAGTCTGTGCCACTGTATATTAGGAGCACCTAACTTCTTTTTAGATGGTAGGAGCTCACTCTTTTTTTTTTAATAGTTCACTCTTTTTTTTATTTCTTCGAGTTACATCTCAATGGCAATCCCCTCCCTATTCCCCCCTCCAGTCCCACCCTCCCACCCTCAACCCCCCATACTCTTCCCTTTTCTTTCTTTTAGTTTAAGGTATATCTTATTTCCCCCAACAGCTCCCCCTTTCAGTCCAACAAATGGCTCTTTCTCTTGTAATAATAAATACAATACAAAACAACAGAGGTAATTAGGCCACAGTTATGAGGGTTATATGGCTTAGCGTACATTCCCAATGTCCAGTCCATATGTATTTGGTACCTGACTTTAACATTCTACTATCTAACCATCTCCATGAGTTTAAAGTTCTATATCTAACTCAACATTCATACTAAATTGCAACACAATTTTAAAAGTATCTTCTTAGATCTATAACACTCTCTTGATCCTAAACAACTCAAAATTTAATTATGAAACTCTAGCTATCTATTCTTCAACCACCTCAGAGAACTGGAAGGGATAAATATATCTGATTTTATAGGAAGCACAGGGCCTACAGCTTCCAAAACTAAAAAATGACATACCAGTGGCTGCCTGGACAGTTCCCATTTTCTCTCCATATATTACAGCATCGATCTTCAGTCGTTTGGCCCCGTTTCTCTGACAGACATTGATTGTAGAGCAGGGGTTATGAAGGACTTACCTACCCTGTCTTGGCAGAGCTAGGCTGTCGACTTACCTGCTTCCAAGTTTTGTCCTTTTTGGACAGCATTCTGTCTACAGTTGGAGCAACGGGCTTTTCCTACCAAGAGATAGGCTTGTGACTAATTCAATCATCTCCCACTGGAGATTCTTCGATGCTCATCTTCTACTTGGGGTAGAATGGGGGTGCTGTCAGGAGGTGATATGTCTCGATATAAAAAAAATCTAAAGTTAAGAAAACATCATTGAATTCCATATTCTGCAGATCTCTTGAGGTTTTTGAAGAGGCCCTATCTATCTCTTATATTGGGATAAGCAGATGTTCCTTGTCTCTTAGCAGCTTTATTTCTGATTAGCTTAGAAAATAACTATAATATACTGTCATAGTACCTAACACAATGACCAGCTTGCATGACTATTAGTTTGCATATCTTAATTATGACAATTAGTAGCAAAAGGACGAAACGTCACATTTCATTTTTTTTCTTTACCCCCTAACCCTTCCATCCCATTTCTCTGGGGTGGGGTGTCCTTATATAACAGTCCCTCATCTCAGTTCAGAGGTCGTATGAGGGCCAAGAGCCTACTCATTCATTGGGGGTCTACGAGGCAGTACCACCAGTGAAAAGTGTCTCATTGCCTGGGAGAGAGAACTAAAAAACAAACAAACAAATAAGCAAACAGATAAAAAATAGAAAAAATAATAACAAAAATAAAAAAATAAACAATAAAAAGTCTATGTCCATGTTCCCTTTGGTGTGTTAGTTGTAGTATCGATATCCTCTACTATATAGCTAAAATCCTACTATAAGTGAATAGATGCCATATGCATCCTTCTGAGTCTGGGTTAGCTCACTCACAATGAGCTTTTCTAGTTCCATTCATTTGGCTGCAAATTGCATAATTTCATTGTTCCTGATAGCTGAATAATATTCCATTGTGTAGATGTACCACAGTTTTTTAACCCATTCTTCGGTTGAGGGACATCTGGGTTGTTTCCAGTATCTAGCTATTACAAATAAGGTTGCTATGAACATACATGAGGAAACTTCCTTATGATTCCGTGAGGAGACATTTGGGTTTATTCCCAGGCTGGGTCCTGAGGCAAAGCTATTTGAAGTTTTCTAAGATATCACCAGACTGACCTCCACAGTGGTTGCACAAGCCTGCACTCCCACCAGCAATGGAGTAGGGTTCCCCTTTCTACACAACCTCGCCAGCATGTGCTGTCATTTGAGCTTTTGATCTTAGCCATTCTGACAGGTGTGAGATGGAATCTCAGAGTCCTCTTGAGTTGCATTTCTCTGATGATTAAGGATGTTGAGCACTTCTTCAAGTGTCTCTCAGCCATTAGGGATTCCTCCTTTGTGAATTCTCTATTTAGCTCTGTCCCCCATTTTTTGATTGGATTATTTGGTTTCTTGGCATTTAATTGCTTGAGTTCTTTGTAGATTTTGGATATTAGCCCTCTGCCAGATGTGGGGTTGGTGAAGATTTTCTCCCAGTGTGTAGGCTGCCGTTTTGTTCGAATGACAGTGTCTTTTGCCTTACAGAAGCTTTTCAGTTTCATGAGGTCCCATTTATTGATTGTTGGTCTTAGGTCCTGACCTGTTGGTGTTCTGTTCAGGAAGTTGTCACCTGTGCCGATGAGTTCGAGGGTTTTTCCACTTTCTCTTCTAGTAGATTTAATGTGTCCGGCCTTATGTTAAGGTCTTTGATCCACTTGGACTTAAGTTTTGTACAAGGTGATAAGTATGGGACCAATTTCATTCTTTTACATGTTGACATCCAGTTGGACCAGCACCATTTGTTGAAGATGCTGTCCTTTTTCCACTGTGCGGTTTTGGTTTCTTTGTCAAAAATTAGGTGGCCATAAGTGTATGGGTCTATTTCTGGATCTTCAATTCAATTCCATTGATCTACTGGTCTGTTTCTATACCAATACCATGCTGTTTTTACAACTATTGATCTGTAGTACAGCTTGAAAACTAGGATGGTGATACCTCCAGATGTTTTATTATTGTACAGCATTGATTTAGCTATTCTGGGCTTTTTGTTGTTCCATATGAAATCGAGAATAGCTCTTTCCAAGTCTATGAAAAATTGTGTTGGTATTTTGATAGGAATTGCATTGAATCTATATATTGCTTTTGGTAGGATGGCCATTTTTATTATGTTGACCCTACCAACCCATGAGCATGGGAGATCTTTCCATCTTCTAAAGGCCTCTTCCATTTCTTTCTTCAAGGGCTTGAAGTTCTTGTTGTACAGGTCCTTTACTTGCTTGGTTAGAGTTCCCCTCAGGTATTTTATGTTGTTTGTGGCTATTGTGAAAGGGGTTGTTTCCCTTATTTCTTTCTCAGCCCATTTGTTTGTTGTATAAAGAAGGGCTTCTGATTTTTTTTGAATTAATTTTGTATCCAGCCACTTTGCTGAAGGTGTTTATCAGCTGTAAGAGTTCTCTGGTGGAATTTTTGGGGTCGCTTATGTATACTATTATATCATCTGCAAATAGGGATAATCTGACTTCTTCATTTCCAATATTTATCCCCTTGATCTCCTTTAGTTGTCTCATTGCTCTAGCAAGAACTTCAGTTACTATATTGAAGAGATATGGTGAAAGTGGACATCCTTGTCTTGTCCCTGAGTTTAGAGGAAATGCTTCGAGTTTCTCTCCATTCAATTTGATGTTGGCCACTGGCTTGCTGTATATTGCCTTTATTATTTCTAGGTACGGTCCTTGTATGCCCGTTCTCTCCAGAACTTTTAGCATGAAGGGGTGTTGGATTTTGTCAAATGCTTTTTCTGCATCTAGTGAGATTATCATGTGGTTTTTTTCTTTCATCTTGTTTATATGGTGAATTACGTTGATAGACTTTCGTATGTTGAACCATCCCTGAATTCCTGGGATGAATCCTACTTGATCATGGTGCATGATATTTTTGATGTGTTCTTGGATTCGGTTTGCTAGTATTTTGTTAAGTATTTTTGCATCTATGTTCATGAGGGAGATTGGTCTGAAGTTTCTTTCTTTTTTGGGTCTTTGTGTGGTTTAGGAATCAGGGTGACTGTGTCCTCATAGAATGAGTTTGGCAATGTTCTTTCTGATTCTATTTGGTGAAAGAGTTCGAAGAGTATTGGTGTTAGCACCTCTTTGAAGGTCCGGTAGGATTCCGTGCTAAAGCCATCTGGTCCTGGGCCTTTTTTGGTTGGGAGATTTTTAATGACTGTTTCTATTTCCTTAGGGATTATAGGGCTGTTCAATCTGTTTATCTGATCTTGATTTAGCTTCGGTAGGTAGAATCTATCAAGAAAATTGTCCATTTCACTTAAGTTTTCAAATTTGGTGGAGTACAGATTTTTAAAGTAGGATCCAAATATTCTCTGGATTTCCTCAATGTCTGTTGTTATTTCTCCCTTTTCATTTCCAATTTTGTTGATTTGAGTTTTTTCCTTCTGCCTTTTAGTTGATTTGGCTAAGGATCTGTCTATTTTGTTGATTTTCTCAAAGAACCAACTCTTGGTTTCATTGATTCTTTGTACAGTTCTTTTTGTTCCTAAGTTGTTGGTTTCAGCCCTAAGGTTGATGATCTCCTGCCTTCTGCTCCTCTTGGGAGTGTTTGCTTCTTATTTTTCCAATTCACCCAGTTTAGCTGTTAATTCACTAATATGAGCTGTCACAATTTTCTTTTAGAAGGCACTTAGTGCTATGAACTTTCCTCGTAGCACAGCTTTCATTGTGTCCCATAGGTTTGGGTATGTTGTGTCTTCATTTTTGTTGGATTTTAAGAAGTCTTTGATTTCCTTCTTTATTTCTTCCCTGACCCAGTGGTCCTCTAGTAAAGAGTTGTTCAATTTCCATGTGTGTGTAGACTTTCTGTTGATTCTTTTGCTATTGAAGTCCAGCTTTATTCCATGGTGGTCTGATAAGATACAAGGGGTTATTTCAATTTTCTTGTATCTGTTGAGGCTATATTTGTGTCCAACTATATGGTCGATTTTGGAGAAGGTTCCATGAGGTGCTGAGAAGAAGGTGTATTCTTTTGTGTTTGGGTGAAACGTTCTGTAGATATCTGTTAGGTCCACTTGGTTCATGATCTCTGTTAGACTCATTATTTCTCTGTTTGGCTTCTGTCTTGATGATCTGTCCATAGTTGTGAGTGGGGTGTTGAAGTCTCCCACTACTAAAGTGTTTGGATCGATGTGCAATTTAAGTTTTAGAAGCGTTTCTTTTATAAATGTAGGTGCCTTTGTATTTGGGGCATAGATGTTCAATATTGAGATGTCCTCTTGATGAATATTTCCTTTAATGAGTATGTAATGCCCTTCTCTGTCTTTTTTTATTAATTTCAATTGGAAGTCTATTTTGTTTGATATTAGGGTGGCTACTCCAGCTTGTTTCCTGGGTCCATTTGCTTGGAAAACCTTTTCCCAGCCCTTTACTCTGAGATCGTGTCTATCTTCAATAGTGAGATGTGTTTCTTGTATGCAGCAAAAAGATGGGTCTTGTTTACGGATCCAGTATGTAAGTCTGTGTCTTTTTATTGGCGAGTTGAGTCCATTGATGTTGATGGATATTAGTGACCAGGGGTTGTTATTTCCCATTATTTTGGTATAGCCGGCTGTCTTGTGTTTCTTTTTGTGTAGTTGCTGTGGAGATTTCTATTTCCTCTGTTTTCTTGGGTGTAGTTATCTTCTCTGGGTTGGAATTTTCCTTCTAGGATCTTCTGTAGGGCTGGTTTTGTGGGTAGATATTGTTTAAATTTGATTTTGTCATGGAATATCTTGTTTTCTCCATTTATGTTGATAGAGAGTTTTGCTGGGTATAGTAGTCTGGCTGGGCACCTATGTTCTCTCAGGGCTTGTAGGACATCTGTCCAGGCCCTTCTAGCTTTTAAAGTTTCTGAGGAGAAGTCAGGTGTGATTCTGATGGGTCTGCCATTGTATGTGACTTGACCTTTTTCTCTTACAGCTTTTAATATCTTTCTTTGTTCTCTACATTTGGAGTTTCAATTATTATGTGGCGAGAGGAGTTTCTTTTCTGATCTAATCTGTTTGGTGTTCTGTAAGCCTCTTGGATTTTTATTGGCATCTCTTTTTTTTAGGTTTGGGAAGTTTTCTTCTATAATTTTGTTGAAGATATTTCCTGGACCATGGAGTCGGGAGTCTTCTCTTTCCTCTATGCCTATAATTCTTAGGTTCCGTGTTTTCATTGAGTCCTTGATTTCTTGGATATTGTGGGTGAGAGATTTTTTAGCTTTCTCATTTTCTTTGGATGTTGTATTGATTTCTTCCATCGAATCTTCCATGCCTGAGATCCTGTCTTCCATCTCTTGAATCCTATTTTTGGTACTCAAATCCATAGTTCCTGTTCTCTTCCCTTGATTCTCCATTTCCATTTTTAATTCTGACTGTGTTTTCTTTATTGTTTCCATTTCCATTTTCATGTCTTGAGTGATTCTATTTGTTTTGTACATTTCCTGCTCCAGTTTGCTTGTCTTTGCCTGGAAGTCTTCCATTGCCCTCTCTTTTTCTTGTTCAAGGTGAGCCACCTTGTTCTGAAGTTCTCTAATCGTGTTTTCCATCACTTTTGTATGTGCAATTGTGGCTTCTTTGAATTCCTTTATAGATTTAAGTTCTTCTTGAAGGGACTCTATCACTTTCCATAATGTAGAATTGTTCTCGTTTTCGTGTGTTTCAGCTGTGGTGAGGTGGTCCGGGCTGGATGAAATAGCATTGCTTTCTTTTGTTGGAGTCATTCTGCTGTGGTTTTTTTTTTTTTGGTCTGGGGCCTCTGGCCATTTGGAAATTTCTAGCTGTCTTCTGGACTTGGGTCCAAAGGGGGAGCTTTGGTGTAGGAGTCGAATTGCCTTACTCCACCCCTGTAAGGTGAGTCATTCAGCCCCGCCTCCTAGGTGGAGACCTAACTAATCCAGAGGGTGGAGCTGTGTACACATAAGCTCTGGTTCCCCGCTGAAAGGGCCAGTACTAGTAAAAAAGTCTGATAGACAACAATTGCAAATACCTCACAGTTTGCCCAGGGTTGGCTTCTGTGGTGGGTAAATCTGCCTTCACCCCCAATAGCCTTGCCGTTCCCACTGCCGGGTCTGGAAACTAGCAAGTGATGTCACAGTCTACTAAGCTCCCATATATTGCAGTGGGTTACAATCTGCAGCCTGATGGCACTCTGTAGCCGAGCTGAGGGCACTTCCACAGGTCGCAACCTTTTGCCAGATAGCTGGATCATCTGTGCGAGACCTGGGGGGGGGGGCAGCAAGATGGAGATTATCTCTGTGTGGGGTCTGAATCTTCCCGCTGGGTATTAGATTGGAACTTACCTGGCGTGTCTCTCCTGGTGGGGGAGGGCGATCCGGATTCCCGGATTCAGCGGTTTCCGTGCGTGTCCGAGAGTGGGTGGGAGCGTCCTACCCAGGGATCCCCAGTGGTCCCTGGGTAGTTGGGTGAGACCCAGGGGGGTCGAGTCCCCCAGACCCATTTGTACAGCGTCCTGCAACACCCGCTGCCCTGTGACTGTTTCCCCCGAGATCAAAATACGTCCGTGTGGGCTGCTGCCATCTTGGATTCCAGGAGCTCACTCTTAAATAATTAGGCTCCTGAGGTCTCCATTCAGCAGCCTCCCAGGTGAGTCTCTTTACAGTCATAGAAGTCTATGTCTTTAATCTCAGCACTAGGGAGCCAGAAACAGTCAGATCTCTGTGAGTTCAAGAACAGCCTGATCTACACAGCAAGTTCTAGATCACCCAGGGCTCCATGAGATCCTGTCTCAAGAAAACAAAACAAAACAAACAAACAAAAAACCCACTGGCTTCAGTCTCAGCTGAGACTCATCAGCCTTTGGAATTTTAAGGCTGCACTGAAATTGTTAAACACTGTAAGGACTTTTGAATTTGGACTCAATTTATTTTGCACCATGAGATGGCCATGAGTCTATGAGGACAAAGGGTAGAAGGTAAAGGTCCAAAGTGATGTGTTTGGGTGTCATGCTAAAAGGGTGTCATTATGATGGTTAATCTTGATTATCAACTTGATGTGATATAAAATCACTATGGAAAGCCAGTACATGTCTCCCACCTGTCCTCTGTCATGTCTCCTTTTTTACCGCTATGCAAAACTATATGATAAAAGCAACTTAAGGAAGAAAGTATTTATGACTACTAGTTTGAGTGTAGTCCACAATGGCAGGAAAACCATGATGGCAGGAGCTTGAGGAAGCTGACATGTCTATGAGGTATTTTTGTTTTGTTTTGTTTGTTTGAGATAGAGTCCCATTAAATAGTCTGGGGTGGCCTAGAACTCATTATGTAAACCATGTAAACCACATTGGCTTCTAGTTCACACAGATCTGTCTGCCTCTGCCTTCATGAGCCCAGGGATTAAAGCATGTGCCACCATTCCTGGCTCAATGAGGAACTGTTTTAGATTTTCTTTTCAGATGTTTTTAGGTTAGATGAAGTAGAAAGACCTATCTAAATATGGACGATAGCATTTGATGTTCTGGGGTCTCAGACCAAATGAAAGTGAGAACGTGTGTTAAGCACAGTCATTACCTTCTGCTTTCTGACTAGGGAGATAAAGGGACGAGCTGACTCCAGCTCCTGTCATCCTCACTCTCCCTCTAACGATACACTCTGGAGCTACAAACAATATTAAGAACTTTGTACATTAAGTTGCTTTTGTTACATATTGTAGTATAGCAATGAAGAAAGTAAAGTAGACAGTTTGAAGAGAAGATGTTCAAACAAGGAGCCCTAAAGCCTGAGGAAATCTAAAAGATGACATAAGGCAGGTAAAAGAGTAGCTAGCATATAAAGTAGGAAGTGAAAAATCATAATAAATGAGGAACACCCTGCTAAGAAATAATAGGGGCTAGCAAGATGGCTCGGTCAGCACTTGGCACAAAGAATGATAATCTGATTTTGATCCCCAAGAACTACATGATGAAAAGAGGGAGCCAACTCCCACACGCAGTCCTCTGATCTCAGTGTACACATGTGTTACTCACACATATGCAGTCCTGTGACCTCAATATACACATTGTGACTCACAAATATGCAGTCCTCTGACCTTAATATACACATGTGTGACTCTCACATATGCAGTCCTCTGACCTCAATATACACACATGTGACTCACACATAGGCAGTCCTCTGACCTCAATATACACATGTTGTGACTCACACATGTGCAGTGCTCTGACCTCAACATACACATGTTGTGACTCAAATATATGCAGTCCTCTGACCTCAATATACACATGTGTGACTCACACATATGCATGCACACAGACACATAAATAAATGTAATAAAAATATTTTTAAAGGAAGGATATTAAGTATCTCCAATTACATTAAACTACATCTGCTACTTGCTCAGGAAGAAAAACGCACACTGTTTTTATAGAAACCATGCCAAGTCGGCAGTGCTGGCGCACACCTTTAATCCCAGCACTCAGGATGCAGAGGCAGGCAGTTCTCTGTGAGTTCGAGGCCATCCTGGTCTACAGAGTGAGTCCAGGACAGCCAGGGCTACCCAGAGAAACCCTGCCTCCAAAAACCAAAAGAGGTTGGGGGGGACGGAGGGAGGGAGGGAGGGGGGGAAGGAGGGAGGGGAGGGAGGAAGGGGAAAGGAAACCATTCCATTAGCAATATGTGCAAAGATTCCCACAAGGCAGACACTAGAAATGGATGCAGACAGGCTGCACCAGGAAGGTTCTTGGTTAGCTTTCTCAGTAAAACACCAGCCTTCAGACAGGCTATATCTACAGAGTAATGGGCTCAGTAGAGAGAGAACTCACAAAGGCAACATAATGAGTGCTCACCTATATGCACAGGGTTTCCCAAGCTCCATCACTTACTGCTAAGGGGCTTTTCATCTTGTGAGGCAATAAACTGATACCGTCCCAAACCAGATCTGACTTTCCTAGAGAAAAAAAAAAAAAAAACTGGAAGACTCTAAAATAACACGGTGCCTTAAAACTTAAGCTCAGCTCACAGATTGCTTGCTGGTTGTTTTCAAAGCAAAACTTAATTACACTTTTAATGAATAATTACATGGAAAGGGCTTTATTTTTTATTCTCAATAATGCTATAAAAGAAGAAAATTTTAAACCATTATCAAGAAATCTTGAAGGAGATGGGAATAAATAACACAGTTTACCACTTAATGCAACATACTGAAGCCAAGATTCATGTTTTAAACAGTGAAGCCCGCTAAGCTTGGTACTGGTGGCCATGATGTCACTGTGCTTCTCTTACAAAGGCTGTTTCAAGATCTTGCTACAGTACTTTTCCAAAGGAGATGAAGGGTATCTTCATGTGGCAGAATACAGATACACATACCCCAGAGTCCCTCAGGACCCCAGTTGATTCAAGAACAAGACAAGTGAACTGAGTTAAACATCCAATGCCATGCATTCAAACTGTTAGGCTCTAAATAGGTTGTAGGCACTTAGAAATTTAATTATCTAATTATAATCACTGTAAAATTTTATAATGGAACTGGGCTGGACTTCTTGAACATTTCCTAACATTGGTCTGAATACACATAAGCTAAAACGTTTTTATAATTACAAGATTTAAGTTCTATAGTTTTAATATAAGGGTTTCTCTCTAACCACATACGTTTATATTCCAAAGTTTCTGTAGCTCCTGAAGGGGCACTTTTATCTTTGAAATAAATGCTCATATATTTAAATTTCTCACACTGACTAAATTCATGGTATTTCCAACTGGATGACCAAAAACAGTGAAATAAACAGTAGAATGGAAAAGCTCACAGTATCCCCTGGCACTCAACAATGCAAAACACAAGCAGACTTCGCACTGACCACTACAGTTTGGCTTCACAAAACATCAGATCCTAAGGTCAGCCCAGATGAAGAGTCATAGACATAGACTCTGGCCTAAGCGAACTGCCTCACTGTTTCCGGCACAAGAGCCGCCACTAGAGCCAGCAGTCTGCCCAGCTCCCCAACCTGCTTTCATCCCCTTTCATCTGACTGACGCTCAAGCCATGAGTGTGCTTTCTGCATGCAGAGAACAGGTAGCCATTGGAGCCACTCAGTTAAAAGACGCTCTTTTTAACAGTCTGTGAACTGTATTTTTTACTGTTTACTGGCAACCTGGGTGAGAGGCAAACACTCTTGATGTTGTCCAGTACAAGACCTTACAAGGATGATGGATGGAGGCCTGAGGACACACAACCAGCTACCTTACCACCATAAATGACAGCTACAGTTCTTTCCCTGTCACTATGCTCTTGAAGCTAGTTCTGCCTGCGTCCTTGCATTTGCTGGCCAGATGGCTGTTCAAACATTATTTGGTGAAGGCAAAATTCAGCACATTACTGCAAAAGTTCCCAGAGTCAGAAACCTCTGTGACATGCAATCAAAAAGAACTAAGAGGAGGAAGAAGAAAACGACGACAAAGACCAAGAACAAGAAGAAGATTCATGAAAGGGAGACTAGAAGAGTTTGGGAGATGGCTCACAGGTAAAGCACCTGCTGTGCAAGCATAAGGATGGAGTTTGGATCTCCAACAGCCATATGAATACCTGGTGGATATGGCAGTCCACAAGTAGTCCCAGCATTCAGAGCAGGCACAGGGGATCCCTTGGGAAAGCTAGCCAGTCGGACTAGTGAAATCAGGAAACTGTGGGGTCAAGTGGGACACTGTACATGAATATTTAAGAGGGTCAATCAAGGAAGACACCAGACATCAACTGCTGGCCTGCGCACACAGGTGCACTCACACTCACATTGTGCACCTACACATATATGAACACATGTATGTATAAAAGTACTGTAAGATACTCTCAAACATAATTCCAGTATGAAGTTTGGGAGAGCATCCTTGGCACCAGAACCTCCAGGAAACATTAAAGAGGTGTCCAGGTGTAACTAGTCCTCCATAAAGTCCCTGAGCAATTTTCTGAGCTAGTTCAGTAGTCTCCATGACTTCTCTGCTCCAATTTCCCAGTGACTTACTCGAAGGCAACAGGCTTTTGGCACATTAGGATTATTCTTTACCAATTTCTTTACCCACATGTGTAGAAAACAAGAAAGCATGGCTACTATGTCCCACCTCACTGGACCTACCTACCTTCAGGACCATTAGGGGTAGGAAGAAAGGTGGCCCTCACTTCCTCACTCCTCTGCCTCCAGATCTATAGAAAACACCTTCCAGAGCCTGAGACTGTGAACCCAAGATACCCAGACTTCTTTTAAACAAGACTTTATCATATGTAGGATTTAAGGCAATTTAAAATTCAAGTACATCACTAACAGAGTATTTCTGAAATCCTAATTTCAAAAACTTTACAACACTGCTTTCTTTCTTTATTTTTCACAAAAACAACTATAAAATAATGAGAAATAATCCTAATGTACCAAATAGTAGGTAAGGCTTCTGAACACACAATTGCATTTAAGCTAAAAACAGTCCCAAGCCAGGCAGCTACCTTGACTTCACAGAAGAAGAAACTGAAGCACAGAGAGGGCACCTGCCAAGGTTGGGTTACACAGGTGAGTCACCGCTGAGACCCGGACCCACATTTAAAACCCCATGTCCACTTACTATCAGCAGCACAGCGTACTACGGAGTCCAAAGTTTCTAGGATTCACTAATTAGCAAGCTGGCTGTGTGAACTCAGGCATGCAGCTTTGCCTCCTTAACCCCTGATTTCTCCATCGTGAAAATGAACAACCATGGCGTCTGTGTCTATGCGGTGGCCATTTTGTGAGAGAGTGGTGGCCATTTTGTGAGTGAATGCTGGTGACATATCTAGAACACTAGCTGTGTATGAGGAAATGTAGAATGTGTTAGCTATAATTGCTTGTTATAAAAAATATATCCTTTGTATCTAAGCTACAACAACTTCTCAAATGTAAAAAATGCTGACCCATCCATACCTTGCTACCCTTGGAATATACTCTCAAAATCAACTAAGTTCTAAACAGCAATCAGGCTGATACATTTTTTTCTTTTTCTTTTCTTTTTGGGTTTTTGAGGCAGGGTTTCTCTGTAAATCCTTGGCTGTTCTGGGCTCACTTTGTAGACCAGGCTAGCCTTGAACTCACAGAGATCCGCCTGTCTCTGACTCTCAAGTGCTGGGATTAAAGGCATGCACACCATGGCTGGCAATTATAGACAGCTCTGAACTGCCATGTGGGTGCTGGGATTTGAACCCAGGTCCTTTGGAAGAGCAGCCAGTGCTCTTAACCACTGAGCTGTCTCTCCAGCCCCCAGGCTGATACATTTTTAAGATTACCTTTTATTTGCAAAAGCAGAGAAGGACCACACACAAAAGACACTCTACAAGGAAATCAACAGACTTCTAGGATTAAATGTTACATGGTCTCAAAGAGTAACCCATAAGAATCCATCAGGTTCTTAGGCTTCTATCCAAACTCAGCAAGGAAATCCAAAAGTGTACTTTACCTAATCAAACCAACAAAAAACAAGCTAAAATGAAGATGAAAGGGCTGGAGAGATATTAGGAAAGCTCACAGCAAGGTCAGCAAGCTAAGTGAAGGGCAACCCTTAGGGGGACACAAAAACAGAGGCAGGAGGGGGCCAGAGAAAATGGTTCTTCTGGCTAGCCTGGCCCCTTGAGTGGGGGCCTGCCTCCCTCAGGCCCAGTGAGGTGTTACCCTGTTACAGGGACTCCTCTGCCTGAAGACTTGACAGCAGCCTTGGGCACTTGAGGTGGCAAAGAGAATGCAGCTAGATCACTGTGCCCCCCCCCCAATCCCTTTTACTACCAGCACACTGTGATTCTAATTATGAAAAGAAAAAGCCACACTGGTAAGGAAAACTATGCAGTGAGTTTTGTTTGTTTGTTTTCTTAGTCTCTGAAGAACTAGCATCTACCTCCCCAAGAGTCTCTGCTCCTAACATTCCTTTCTAGGTTAGAGCCAGGGACATGGAATATATTTCTATATGCTCAAGAACACTACGAAGTGTGAATATATCTTCAAGTAGGCCTGCTGAAGTCCACCTGCCCCCAACACAATATAAACATGTCTTCTCAAAGCTTTCCATTGGCTGACCACTCATCACAAAACAAGGTAGGAACTCAAAGAACCCTGGCACATGCTCAGGACGTCATCAACATTAGTGGATTTTAAGAGCTGATAAAGTACTGACTCTTACGCCGCCAACACAGCACCCAGTGAGCAATTGGTGGCTACACGCTGATTGGCAGATGTGAAATGCCAGAGACACACCTCAGGCCAGCTTCTGCTGTACGTCCAATGTTTTCTGACTCTGCCCTGGTGGCCTTTTCTAACTTCAGTTCCCACGCCCACAAGACCCAGCACCCAATGTTCCCATGCTATGAGCCTGCTGCCAGCAGTTATGACTTTATTGTTCCCAATACCTTTCTCCAGCAACCAACATCTTACTCTCTTCAAATACCACTTCTCTGGAGCTTTACCAATTGTTTGGGCAAAATGAAAGATGTTTCTTTCTCTCTCAGCTCTTTCAACAGGTGAACAAAGCCCTAGCTGAAGTAACAAGTAAACTAAACAGGCCACAGGTGCCTCAGAATACCTACCACACTTCTACTTGCCAAGAGGTATCCAATGCCCATGTGTCCAATGAAGCAGAGTAATGCTGTCTGGCCACTGTCTATTAGAATGCATTTGAAGTTCCAGTTCGGGATTATTTGGTTCACGTGGATTCCCATTCCCTGGCGAGAAAAATGGTGGAAGGAAGCAGCTTTGTGTTAGAAGAGCGAGTGTCAAGTTTACTAGTCTGAATGTCCTGGGATAATTACGTTAAATATATGGTTCCTTGGACCCACCTATTAATGCAGGTTCCAAAACAAGGATTTTGAGATCTGACCTCTTATGTTCTCCATTAACTTTCACGAAGTAGCAAATCTTGGAAACACATGGTATATGAATTACCTTTTTCATTGCTATGAAAAAGAAAATACCCAACAAAAGCAATTTAAGGAAAGTACAGTTTATTGTGACTCATGGTTTGAGAGCACAGTCTATCACAGAGGGGGGAAGGCCTGGTGGCAGGCAGGTGGTGTGCACATGTGTGTCCCTAGCTGGTCACACGGTGTACGCAGTCAGGACTCAGGGACAAATGGTTGATAGTCCACTTGCTTTGCCCTTTCAGTTCCAACTAGGCATAAGAGCCCTGGCCATGGGACAGAGTGCCCATATGCAAGTGGGTCTTTCCTCTTCTGCTAAATCTCTCTTGAAATACTCTCAAAGACATGCTCAGAGACATTTCCCATGTGATTTTAGACCTAATCCAGTTGACAGGAAAGATCGACAATCACCTTTAGTTAAATCACTTGGCCTCAATCATAGCTGCATAGTCGAATCACATGAGGTAGCCAGCTGACCCTTCTGAGACCTGAACCTAAGGGATGGGTGGACAGGTTAAAGTATGTATTCATTACAGTAGAGGCAACACAGTCCCCAAGAGAAAATGTGTGGCACATAGTAAATTAGAGGCATATCAGCCATTCCAACACTTGCATTTATCTAAAATGGATATAAAATCATAATTTCATATCTGGACAGTAAAAATATTCTAGTCTGTAGTTCTTCAAGGAGACATCCCCACCTGCATTACCAACAGGTCCCTAGGTCCTACCATCAGAGTCTGATTCCAAAGGTCTGCGGTGAGTGATAATGCTGCAGCTTATACATATGCCAGTGACTCTGATGGGGAGCCAAGTCTCAGAGCCGCAGTGCAAGATCTGGTTTTGTGGACATGGAAACTAGTTGGGAAGGGAGGAAGGGAACGTCAAGGCTGAAATGAAGCACATAGCTTCTTTTCCCCATATGTGAAGGGACTTATTCCACACCAGTCTATTTCTGACTGCCAGCACAATATGACTTCTAATTCTCTTTTTACAAAAATTCCTTTTCTTCATGTATTTGTGGGTGTGTGTGTGTGTGTGTGTGTGTGTGTGTGTCCCTAAGTGTGTGCAAAGATGGATGTTGATTGTCTTCATCACTCACCACTGTATTTTATTTTATTTTTTTTAGAAAGATCTCTCATGAAA
This sequence comes from Lophiomys imhausi, assembly GCA_907164525.1. Classification (NCBI taxonomy): domain Eukaryota; kingdom Metazoa; phylum Chordata; class Mammalia; order Rodentia; family Muridae; genus Lophiomys; species Lophiomys imhausi. The sequence continues at coordinate 5,559,249 of CAJQZJ010031917.1, forward strand.
CCTGCAACTTGATGTTTCAGCCAGAATGGCTGGCCAGTGAGCACCTAGGAGCTGACATCTCTGCTTCCCCTCTCATTGCTACTGGCGTGCAGAGGTACTGGTCCATGCTACCAGACTTTCATGAAGATTCAAACTCATGTCTTCATGACTGAATGGCAAGAACTTTTCCCACTGAGTCATCTCCTCGCTCTGATTCTTCTTTTTCTGAAGTCATTATCAACTACATAAAATCCCCTCCCTTACTCCTCTGCCTCCAGCAATAGGAAGCACCCCTACGCTGTTGACGGCTTCCTATGTTCTATGCCAAGGGATGTTAACAACTTCCAGGTTAATTTTCTCTCTCTTCTTCTTTTTTCCCCCTTTCTTCTTGCCTCTATTTCTTCAGCTTACAGAACACAGGGTTTCACCCATGTCAAACAAGCCCTTCACCCTAGACTGCACCCCAAGGCCTCTTTTCACACCTTTTGAGACAGGGTCTCATGAAGCTGGCTTTAAACTTATTTCGCAGCTCACGTGGGCCTTGAATTTGTAACCTTCCTGCATCAGCCTCCTCAGTAATTTCCACTACAGGCCCGAGCCATGAGGTCCAGATCAGTAAAGAGTTCACCAAACACTTGAGGGAATGTTAATTTATGAATTACATTCTTAAATACAGCAGCCAAATTTTAGAAACTAGTCACCTTCCAATATTTCGGATTTGCAAAGACCCATAAAACACTATCCAAAGTCTGGTCTGTTCCTGTTTCATAGTCAAGATTTTGACCCTACTTCCATCATGAACCACACAAGGGAACATAAAAACCAAACTTTAAAGGCCAATGCTATGCTCTTTCCCCATGTGTGGTAAACAGGCATAATGAGGAACGAATGCACAGGACACATGAACACAGTACAGAGTGATCAGACTACGAGTGTAGTGGTGAACTTGGTCATGCCCCTGACAGCGAACGGGAGCCAAATAACTGCTTATCCAGCCACGGCTCTGAGATCTAAAGACTTTCCGTGAGAAAAGAATCAGACTTGCTTGATACAGTCCATCACCAAGAAAGTAAACATATATACCCCACATATATTGAACTAATATGGCAGAGGCCTCTAGGAATGTACTGAGGTCTATGCAAGAGTGGGCCACATGACAACTTGATACAGTTTTCTGAAAGAGCTGTAGAAACACACATGGAACTTAGCTAGAAAGTTCCTCAATGGCCCTACAGAACTCTATGTTCAATGTCTAGGCATATTTTCTGCCTCACAGTCAAAATTTGTCAAGGTAATTTACAGTAACACTGGGCGATGTGCCCTTTGGCCTCTAATTGACTACCATACAGACACAGCATTTACAAGAAGCAACACAGGAAATCTGTAGGTTGTCTAGGATCATATGACAAACTTCAAGCACAATGCAGTATATGGTATAACCCCTAGTAAATGAAAAGAACGTGAAGGAAGCAATGATCAAGGAAGGTTGCAAAAATCATAGAAATTATCTTGAGGACTATAAGAAAGAAAAAAAGACCAAACTTACAATCTTTCTACTTCAAAAATTACAGGTATGTACCAACCACTCACAGTGATATGAAGAATTCTTAATGCAGAAATATAACTGATTTCTAGCAAACTTTTTCCATGCTGATACTTACTTTTAAATTTAAAAAAAAAAAAAGCCTCACAGATGAGGACAGTGTTATGCGGGAATGGCAGGCCCCTGTGAAGGGCTATGACAGATACCTCAGATACCTTGGACACAGGCAGGCCAGACTTAACCTTTATCCCCCGAGTCACAGTAAGAATGGAGAGAACTGAAGAGCTTAGAGGGGTATCTGACCTCTGGCACTGTCATCTACAATGCCCTGGCTGAGTCTTTGGACTCAGCCTCTTTGGACATATGCAATCCATTCTGCACATAAAGTTATGCTTTGGAAATGCGTCCAAGTACCTGACCACTTGTGTGTTGTCCTGTTTGGCCCTGGTCGTCAATGACACAATCTTGAGATCCCCTCAGCTTCCTTCAAGGATAGACTGTGACCTAGAAACACAGGATGAATAAACCCTTCCCCTCCTCGGTTGTTTTTTGTCAGTGTTCTGTCACAGCAACAGACATCAAAGTAGAACAGAGCCTGTCCTGGTCTCCTTTCTGTTGCTATACCCCAACCAAGAACAGCTGAGTGAGATTCTATTCTGCTTACAACTCTCAGGTAATAATCCACCATGGAAAGAACTCAGACAAGAACTCGCCCATAACCAATGAAGTACAGCAGAAAACGTGGAGAAACACTGCTTGCTATCTGGCTCATGGCTGGCTAGATGGCTTTCTTATGGGCCAGGACTACCTCTCCAGGGACGGTGCTGCCCTCCCACATCAATTAATATCAGAACAATCCCCCACACATCCCACCACAGCCAATCTGACCGAAGTGATTCCTCTCCCAGATGACTCCAGGCTGAGTCAAGTTGACAATCAAAGGTAACCAGGACATGGGTATTTGTGATGGCTATTCCCAAAGGATCAGGACAGCTTCATGGCAGCCTTTGTTCTTCTGTCTCTTTCTAGCACATGGGAAGGCTTGCACCTAACTAAGCTCAGACCTCCTTACTCATGGAACACACCTGCAGCTCCCCCCCCCAAAAAAAAAAGTGTATGCAGGTTAAAAGTCTGCAAAAATTCAGTGAGAACAGGTTCTCTCTGCAGCTGATCTTCCTCACATTCTGAAGGAGCATATTCTATGGGGATGGGGGGTGGGGATAGAACAAGAATTCAGTTATAGTCAATGAGATTTCAATACTTTGCCAGTGACAGATGAGGTGGCCATTTGTCTGGTAACCCTGAGTGAACCAGAGCTAACATGTGAACCAACCACTTCACAGCCCAGGAGTCTACCAGGAACTGGCCTCCTGCCGAGCGACAATCTGAGCTCTGGAAGCTTACTCTCCCCATCAACCAGTAGCAACACATGCTTTCAGTGCTCCCAGTGGGAGCCAACAACTCTCCTGGGTTTCAGAACACTGAAGATATGTTCCTGGATAGAGTACAGCAACTCTGACAGAATAAACTATATCTTACTTCTCCCTCTCTCCTCTATTCCTTGTGTGTGTGTGTATGTGTGTGTAGCACATTGGATGCCTCTCTGGCTTCTTGTGAAACTTTATTTTAGAGCTGCCCATTTGCCTGAAGAGTGAAGAGTCAAGTTTAAAGCATGTTCCTTGCTTGCTCTCCTAGGCATGTGATAGATCTCCTTTGCTATCTCTATACCCTCCTCTAAGCTCATCTGTAATTTCCCTCTATTGCTATGTTCTTACTGCCAAGGATCTGTACTCCATGTTAGCCACCTGACCCTTTAGCAGTTCTCAAAACTCCTGGAAATGCAGAGCAGGTAAGAGCAGAGAGAGATGGCCTCTCAACACATGACCGGTGTGGTAATATTCTCTTTGACAAACTCATTTCAAAATCAGCACTGAAATACTCTTTACTGGCCCCATTTAAAAGCAAAAAGAACTTAATCTCCCATTATAAAATACATGGAAAAGGTATGAAAGAAAAGTCCAGTGTTATAAAGAAAAGTACTAACAGGGGCCATGCCCTTCCAATTCCAACCACACAATGTAGCTCTGCTAATGTGTCCCTCAGTACCGTCTAATAGTGCAGCAGTTCTATCGTCTACACAAAACAGTAACCTGGAAGGGCAGCAGAACGAGTGTATTAGGAACAAGCAAGATCAAGTGTAGTGACACAAGCCTACAATCCCAGTCCTCCAAAGGCAGAGGCAGGTGAATAGCTGCAAGTTCACGGACATGAAGAACTAACTACAGCGAATTCCACATCAGTCAGGGATACATGAGACCTTATCTTAAAAAAAAAGAGGAGAGAAAGAGGACGAAGAGACAAAGAGTGAAGAACAACTCACATAATCAAAACTACAAAATATTTTCTGAATAACACACAAAACAGAGAGGCACCATCATAACTCACACTGCTAAGTCCCTGAGCCATGTGACATGATCATAAGGTTTAGAAGACACAGTATTTTGGGGCAGGGGCCCTCAAAAATGTTCTAATTTCTTTAATGTCAAAAGCAAAAAATACTGAGTAACAATGAATATGTAATAGTGAACCAACCCTGAGTTATATTTGTCTAGTGCAGCCATAAACTACAATTTACATTTTATGGAAGAAGTAGCCATTAAAAGCAAAATGCCTACAGGAGGACCCAGGAAAGTCACCTGTGGCTTTGTCCTGAGAGGCAAGTTGCTTAGGATCAAAGGCAGACACAGAACCCACAGGGCAGTCAAGCGATGTTCAAATGCCAGTCCACAGAGAAAGCCCACCATGAGCCACGGCTGCACACTGTAACAAGCATTCGGTAAAGGAAGTGAAATTTGCTTTCAATTGCTCAAAGAAAGCTGGCTGGCTGACTCCTGTGCCTTCTGGAATGATAAAGAGGGAAGAAGCACTAACACCTGGAGAACAAACGCATACAGATATGGCTGTAGGTGGCGGCCACCACAGTGTACAAGTGGGCAGTGTCCATGGTGTTCCTAAGTGCTGACTGTTTTGTGTAATGCTTTGCTCTTATTCTCTACTTTTATCTACGCCAGTTACAAATATCCTTATGATTTTACTATATGCAACTTCAGCACCTTTTTCATTATAGCAAATAATGTCCCACACCTTTCAAAGAAGCACCTACAGTTCAGTAATGCAAAACACCTTCCTTGGGGTATTCTAGACAAAATAGAGGAACACAGGCTGAGGGATAAAATGAGAGGTGAGAAAATCAAAGTGGTTAGACAAGCAACCGCCACTTGATCAATGCTGATTGACAGGCTCGTCTGCCTGTCTGTTGGAAGACCCTGAACTGAGGGATGGGGCAGTGCTTTCCGTAGCTGCAGACCTGAGCTTTAGCTGGTATGTTGGTAAGCAACCTGGTCCACTGTGTAAAAGACTCCTGCCAGGTACTTTACATGCTGGTTCATCATGCCTACACAGCCAGCCTGAGACACACAGAGACCGCTCCGTTCTATTCCAGAGAAACAGTAAAAGAATAAAAGCTCAAAAGGTGAAGCATTTGAAAGAACATGCAGCTAGTGAAAAACATAAAAGTTACCTGGAAGCAGTCTCTAAGTCCTACTTTCTTCCCAATTCATCACATAAATGCTGCCAATTTTAGGGTCCTTAAAACTAATGAGTAAGTTATATAAAAATCAGTTGGGGAGGCTCTTTAGAATTGGATGCACTGTGTTTTACACTGATTCGCTAATCTAATCAGAATAGTTTTAGCCTCAAGAAACGCAGAGTCAGCTGTGCATGGTTGCACACTCATGCCTTTAATCCCAGCACTACAGGAGGCAGAGCCAAGCGGATCTCTGAGTTCAAGGCCAGCCTGGTCTACAAAGTGAGTTCCAGGACAGCCAGGGCTACACAGAGAAACCCTGTCTCGAAAAACCAATAGAAAGGAAGGAAGGGAGGGAGGGAAGGAGGGAGGGAGGGAGGGAGGGAAGGAAGGAATGCAGAGTCTTGAGCTAGGATCCAAAACCCTAAAATTCAGTACAGTCATGGACACTTGGCCTAAAAACAATGTTCATAAAAAGACTGCAGAAACGTTTTAACTATATGTGCAATCTGAGTCTAAGACTCACGTGCCTGAACCACACATATTATCTAAAACTATAAACTCAACAGGAATCCAACAGTCACATATGCAATGTTTCTTTTTTTTTCCCCTGAGGAGCTGCACAGAACACCTATTCACTCCAGACAGGACCCCAACACAAATGAAACAGCACTATTCAATTCCAGCTTGGTGAAACAATGAGTCTCCAGCAGCTGCAGCACCAAAAAGTCCCACTGTTCCAGAACAAATGAAGACTCAGGAATTTAACTAGAGTCCTACTGCCCCCCACCTCTCCCAACCAACCTCCCACCTCCTAGAGCAGTAGTTCTCAACCTACGGGTCACAACCCCTTTAGAGGTTGAATGACCCTTTCAGAGAGGTTGCCTAAGACCATTGGAAAACACAAATATTTACATTACGAATCATAACAGCAACAAAATTGCAGTTATGAAATAGCAACAAAAATAATGTTATTGTTGAGGTCACCACAACATGAGGAACTGTATTAAAGGGTCACAGCGTTAGGAAGATGGAGAAGCACTGGCTCTAGCTTGTCACCCACCCATCCGAGACCACAGGTAACAGAAACAGGATTACATACGACCAGGTGAGGGCAGAGGTGGGAAGTGACTGCTGACCCTCCCCCACCCTCCTTCCATGAGGGAATGCTAAAGGGCTCGAGATGGGAGGAGGTGTGCTCAGGGCTTCAGACACATACAGGGCCCACCCTGCCCCCTTTCCTCTCCATCTGGCTTTTCCAGATCTTTGGTCCACAGAAGAGAAGTTTCCCATTCCTTTATGTAGGTCCAAAGTTCCTCCACAGTCTAGGAGTAAGTCACTCAGGGCTCTGCTAACAGCAGTTTAACTGCCCAGAGGTTCACAATGGATGCTTATATGAAGAGAAGTGAAGAAATACTGTGTTTGTCAAACCCATTCCAGGTCCCCCTTGAATGACATCTCTCCTTTCCTCCTTCATAGTTGTTACTTGCTAGGAGCACAAATACAAAGAGAGAGAGAGAGAGAAAGTGAGATGTGTAACAAAGGAGATGTTTAGAAACAAAATGGAAAAAGACACCCAAAAGTCTCTCCCCAGAACGCCTTTCTTTCCCCACTGCACCACTCTCTAGTGGAACACTCTCGTCATCATCTGGCCCTCACTGCCTCCTTCTCTTCTAAAGCTCTGAGTATTTCCTGTCTCTGCCTCCAGAGCTGGACCCCAAGCTCTGTTCTGATGGTCCCTGTGGGGATCACCCCCTTGCTGTGCAGGGTTAGGTAGGCTCTGTCCTCCAACAGCCGCACCCTTGGCTACTGATGTGGGTCACTGCCCTCCCTGGAAGGCTGAAGTCAAGATAAACTCTTTGTACCACAACGTTCTGCTGTCCTGCATGAGTCTGTATTCTCGGCCTTATGTGAGTCATGCAGCAAAGGATAAAAGCGTGTATGAGATGAAATTAAATGGGGATTTAACTGCACACTGCCATTACCTAAACGTGAAAGGAAATAGATTTGACAATCACTTCAATGACTCTGATGTCTATTCTGGGAAATAATCAAGAGCATATTAAAAGAGAAGAAAATAGCCTTTAATCCCAGCACTCGGGAGGCAGAGGTAGGCGGATCTCTGTGAGTTCGAGACCAGCCTGGTCTACAAAGCGAGTCCAGGACAGCCAGAGCTACACAGAGAAACCCTGTCTCGAAAAAACCAAAAAAAAAAAAAAAAAAAAGAGAAGAAAATTTAATTGTGAAAGCATTTTTACCTAACCCTTCCCTTCCTTAGCTTTCTTCACACGTATAACATCATCTGTTAATGCACAAATAAATGACCACACACAAAGCTCTCCGTGGTTTGTGAAAATGAGATACTATGAAATCTTGAGATCTCTAGCTCTCCTTTGTGAAGATTGCTCCACAGCCACACCACAACTCATCCAACATCTCAGACAGGCACTCACTTTACTTCCTGTTCTGCCATCACAGAAATGAACTGGCAGAAACCTTTCACCATGTTTCCAGTGGGATGCCAGAACTGGGCCGGATGCTGGGACCCTTCAGAAGGGTTGCATCTGTTCACACGGCCACCACAGCACTGCACTGCAAAAGCAAGTTTTACAAAGATCAAATGTATTCATACTTGTGCGTATACAGATCATCCATGAAAAGATACGAACCAAGAAACAAGTGTCTACCCTGGGCTTTGTAAAGAGGAGGAAGGGATGCTTGCCGTCCATCATACGCACTCCTGTCTCTGTATGTTATACATCACTCAATACAAATATAAAATTCTCCTTAAAGTACTTATAGGGAAAAAATGGAAGTACAGATTGTACAGCACGGTCTATAATCAATTAAATGATATGAGGTCAAAGCCTTACAGAATTTAGCTTAAACTTCCTAATTTGTTTTGAGCACCAACATTCCCATCAACTCTGGAAACATATAGTCAGGCTCCTTCCCTCAAGGAGCTCAGAGTCCATAAAGAAAGTCTTGCACCATGACAGGTAAGCAGGTGTGGTGCGGAGATGAGTGCCAGGTGGCAGGTGCAGCGCAGGAGAGGGACACCTCTAGTTCCTTAGCAGCTGCTTACTTGGTAAGCAGCCAAGGCACACCGGTCGGTCTCTTAGGGCTGGACTCTTTAAAGTCGAGGTTAAAAGTGACTCTTTTCTCTTCCTTTTTAAACATTCCTCATTTTCCAAGGTTTCTATAATTTCCATAATTGGGAGCAAACAAAACAAAAGCAAAAACTCTCTTTTGAAAATACCAGCCCAAATGAAAGTTTCTTAGTTTAACAGTTAAAGCCCTAATTGAAATTCTGGTTATTTTCTCAGTCTTTAAAGGATGTTCAGAGGTCTTTTCAAGGAGATGGAGTTAGATTTTTAGAGGAATGCAGACTGTTCAGCATATATAAAAAGCAGCTGCAAGAAGTAACAGAAGGAGCCGGGCGGTGGTGGCGCACGCCTTTAATCCCAGCACCTGGGAGGCAGAGGCAGGCGGATCTTTGTGAGTTCGAGGCCAGCCTGGTCTACAAAGTGAGTCCAGGGCAGCCAAGGATACACAGAGAAACCCTGTCTCGAAAAACCAAAAAAAATAAAAAAGAAGTAACAGAAGGAGACAAAACAGCAAAGAGCAGGTGTCCACCTTGTCCTACTCTCCCGCCCCTCAACCCTCAATCCCCCAACCCCACCCTCCCCATCCTCCATCACTCCCCCCCCCGCCCTTGCATAGCTATCAAAAAGCTCTGCAGCTTACCAAGTACTATAATATGGATCTGGAAGAGCTTGCAAAGGCTCCAGCGTGACAATACTGTGAGAAGGTGGAATCCTAAAGGCATGGGACCTATGGGAGGACTGATGCTCACTGAGGACATGTCCTTGTGGGAAAACAGAAGAGTCTAGCTCCCTGTTCTTCTTTTTTCTCCTGATTGTGAGAAGTTCAGTTCTATAACACACCTTGCTATAGCCTAAAGGCAACAGGACCAACCAACCAGCTGTGGACCGCACCTCCGAAATCGTAAGCCAAAATGAACCTTTTCTCTTTGAACATTATCTGAGGTATCTGTTACTGCAGCAGAAAGCTGGCTAACATGTAATTTTTCCTAGAAGATCATGGAAAACCTTGACTAAGGAACACATCGGTTGCACACTTACTGTGATGAAGCTGTATTCAGTCAGTGACTACAAGCAGCTCTGTTAGGCTTCTGGAAGCCCTAAGTGACTACAAACGCTTCCCAATGGTTTCTGTAGTTACCGGGCACCTAGCATTTCCAGCTAAGTCACTTTCTTCCTCCAGATGTTCCTTTTGCAGAAGATTCAAGAGCCCTTTGGGAGAGACACCAGGGGAATCCATTCTAATCCTCAAATGCTCCTATAGATTCTGTCAGGCAATAAACAAAGACTTAACAGTAAGTCTGGAACATGCCTAGTCTCTATTGTGTGTTTTAGGAGTAACTTATCCTGAATATTGTCCCCAAGTTAAGAACCAGGAAATACGAAACAAGAAGCCGATGTACCCTCATACTTCATCGTCATCTGTATGTGGGGCTTATCCAGTAAGTGCCCACTGTCAAGAGCACTGGAGAGTAAAGTGTCTTCTCAGAAATGGCTTCTGAAGCTGGAATTCCATCAGACACATCTCCATGAGCTCCCATGACGAAAACAAACAAACAAACAAACAAAAAAAAACCCTTTCAGTTAAAACTTGACATGATTATCAAGAAGAAGAAAGCACTTACTCCACTTCATGTATTGCAGAGGGAAGATGAAAACTAAAGGCAGCAGCATGCCTGAGGCCTCCTAAGCAGTGCTTGGCCCAGCTAAACATGAAAAGAACCCAGGCACAGGGAGCATTCATTCTGTTATCACCCCTTGGGCCAAAGCCAAGTATTATCTTTAACTGCTAGCACTGAAAGCAAATACAAATAAAATACTTTCAAAAATGTGCCCTGACTGTCTCCCCGTAAGATCAAGATCATACTGCTCAAAGCAAAAAGTTCCAGAGAAATGCTTGCCTGTGGTCTGCTGATGCCTTAATTCCCCTATAAGCACAAAGACAGTTTCTAGGCCTTGGTAACCGAGTTATAAACAAGTGTCACCATATTTCAATTCCCTGAACAGAGGGCACCTGAATTAAGTCTCAAATACTACCATAGTTCCTTAGAACTGTAGAAGGGATACCTTGTGTACTATATGGGTACATTGCCTGTCAATTTAAAAAGAAAGAAAGAAAGAAAGAAAGAAAGAAGGAAGGAAGGAAGGAAGGAAGGAAGGAAGGAAGGAAAGAAAGAAAGAAAGAAAGAAAGAAAGAAAGAAAGAAAGAAAGAA
>CAJQZJ010031917.1:5569684-5592011 GCA_907164525.1 Lophiomys imhausi
AAGAAAGAAAGAAAGAAAGAAAGAAAGAAAGAAAGAAAGAAAGAAAGGAAAGAAAGAAACCCTATAGCCTATAGGAAAAGGTAGAATAGAAGGTGAGACATCCAGTAGTAGGCAGAGAGGATTATGGGAGAGTGCCAGGTGCAGGAAGAACACACTGGGAAGATCTGAAGAGGACAGACACATGGTACCTGAGCAGAGGTAACCAGCCACATGGCAAAACTTAGATTACAATAAATAGGTTAAGTTATGAGCTAATCAGGGAATGAGCTTAGCTGTATGGCCTACACAAGTAGATGCAGGAACAGAACAGAGTATAAGGCAGAAGAAAGAATAGTAAATTTCACATAGGTAACTATGAAGGGAAGCCTGATAGACTACTGACTTGCAGTGACACAACCTTTTTGTCACCAGTGTTAAGGAGAACCATCAGACCCAAAGTCTGTGTGCCTCATACTGAAGACTGTGTGCAGTAAACAGGGTTCGTAGTCTTGGGTGTTCTATACTCCCTCTGGCACATGCATCAGCAATTCACAACAGGATCCTTCCTCTCTGATCATATACTAAGTGTGGAACACAGCTGGGTGCTCTGCTTATATTCACGGCACACCTCACAATGCCTGTGATGAATTTATCATTCTCACTCTAAAGAATTTTAAAAAAAAAGACCTGAGGCTCAAAAATGCTAAGTAACTCTGCAAGATCATATGGCCATTAGGAGGTAGAAAAAGGACATGAACTTACACGTGTTTAATACCAAAGGCATACTATACACCAGTGCTTCACATAGTGCTGACCCAACGCCATGGGCAATAGCTCCATAGGACCCTTACTAAAACTACAAGTCCCTGGTACCATCAAGAACCACCAAGGTGTAAGGAGAAATGGATCAGATTCATGGGACCTGGGACATGAGAATCCATTTCTTTAAAGAACTCTCTGGTGCTTCTGACAAAGCACCCAGTTTAAACCACTGTCTTGGTCCTATACTGACCAGTGAGAGAAAGGCAACCCAGATGTTTATTTAACAAGAATTCAAGAGGCCTGGCAATGAGCCCAGTTTAAGTGTCCACAGCCATGGGCCCACACACATTGTTGTTCAAAACCTCTTAGGGGAATCCATTTCCTCAAGATTCCTCCTCTGGAGGACAGCAAGGCAATTTCACAATCATTTCAGATTTTCAGAGACCAACAAAAATTGCACAGTTATCTCCAACAACAACAAAACCCAGCTAAACTGTCCTTTAGTAGTGGGAAATTTTAACTCTCAGTCCCTTAATAAACACATCACATTGGAAATCAAGTTTTTTAAAAAGTCATATTGGAAAAGGAGGGATCCAGGAGCACTGTCTACCCAGCAGGCCATGACACTCAAATATCTGTCCACTTCCGCGTCAGCACTGAATCTGGACTTGTCAGTGAGTCAGTGTGTCATGACTTCTTGTAAGCACAGAACCAAATTTCCCGGTTGATCCACAGCCTGAGTCTTTTAGACTTAGTTCTCTGACCCAACCATCAAATGTACTTTCAAAGGGCCAGGACATGTAAACAAAAATGGCCAATGACATGCATAGGCAGCCTGACAATAATTCCTAACGAGTTTCAACACTCTTTCGAAATGTGAATAAATTCACAAAGTAATTAAATTGAGGGGCAAACCATCTACCTAGATGTGTCAGTACCTTTCAGCTGCTGATTCAAAGAAATAGTTTCCCCACTACGTAATCACACCTCACAGTAATTCACTGAGTTCCAGAACATGAAGGAAATAGAATACAAAATTGTACTGAATCATTACAGGGGAGAAAAAAAAAAAAAAACCTGACCTATATTTTAGCCAATTACCTTGAGCTGAATTCTATAAAGAAACAAATCAAGACAGAGCACAAATAAAGAAGAAATTATGCTACAGGAAGAAAATGCTGTGGACAAGCAAAGGGGAAGTGTGGACCAATATAGAGGCATAGGACTGGAGAGATGTACTGCTCCTGAGTAGGACCTGAGTTCAGTTCCCAGAGCCTACATCAGCCACTCACAACCACCTGTAACTCAAGCTCCAGGAGTTCTGACGCCTCTGGCCTCCATGGGCACCTGCACTCACAAACAAACCCATACACATAAATACCCATAATGTAAAAATCACTTAAATCTTTTAAAACAAACTAGAGAGGGGCACTAAACATGAAGAAAGAAGCAAGCTTGCAAGGCCTCAGAAGGAGCAAAAAGGCTACTTACTCATCCAGCCTGCAGTTCTCTTGAGCCCCAGGCTTCAGATTACAATCGAGGCCTATTAGCTCCTACTGAAAACTAATTAGCTATTGAGTTCTTTATCTTCCAAGGCAGCATGAGATGACCGAAAATGGGAAGGTGTTCCAAGACTGCCATCTGACTCACAAGCATCATCCACTTTGCCTCCTTTCCCAGTCCTAAAATCCAGCCTAACCCTGGACTCACACAGTCCATAGTGCCATTTCTAAATTCTTGAATAACTGTCAGTTTTCAAGTCCTGAACATTTAAAAGTCAGGACACTTCTGCACAAAAATTATCTCCCTCGATGAGGGTCAGGATGATGAAGCAGAGACAGCTTCATAGGGTCCAGACACCCACCCACTCCCTCCTGGCCAAGCTGGGAGGGACAGGTAGAGCTGTCCCTTACAGATGAGGCTTTTCGTTTGGCCATATCCGTCTATCGTAGTCTCTGAATACTATAGTTTGCCCATCTGGCCCTTCCATGAGTCGATGACAGTGGCTCACAGTGGAGCTGATCCACCCACAGAGCAAGCACAGCCACTCCTGGCCTTTCTTAAGGGCAATGGTCACCACGCCTGTCTGTTCCCTGCCATCTACCCATGAGTCACAACCCTGGCCTCACCCAGAGCTTCCTCTCCCATTTACAAATCGTCAACTTCAATACCTCAGGTCTAGCTACTTTCCTGTGCAGCCTCACTCACAACAACGGGCTCCACTTTCACTCTGACCACTCACTTCTCCCTGGAGCTTCCTTCTCTCCCTGCCCAGCCTACAGCATCCCAAGTACCTTTCCACCAGACTCCTCCAAGGTCTCACCCTCCTGTCCAGCCACTGCTCATTACGCAGGTGGACCTGGTACCCATCTACCTTTCTCCATCCCAGGCTTGGACAGTGGAGCTCTCCAGAGAAAAACCAGCAGCAGAGGCTGGTATTCAACAATAACCTCCCACCTTCAGTTCCCAGATACCCCCATGTGCAGCCCCCGCCAAACTCACCTAGCAGGCTGCTGCCCCACGAGAAAAATGACCTTGATTTTGACCTCCCCACACTCAGCCTGTCCCTTTCCTCAGACTCTGAGTCTGGAAAGCACTCCAGTTGAGAATCTCCTGTTACAGGGACGTCCCTAACTATGTGGTCCTATGTTTCAAATCTGGCTAATCACAGGCTCTGTCTCTGCTTGGCTTCCAAACGTAATCCATCCCTATCCTTGTTCCCCTCAAATCCATCCACAAGCTGCCACAAATTTATGTCTTAGGAGACATTCATTCACCCACAAAAAGAAAGCCAGACTCCTTCGCCTGCATTCAAGGCAATCCATGACAGGACTCCAGCCCTCTCCTGAAACAACCCGCACCTACACTGTTGGCTCTGCCATGTCCCCTGACTTGTCTCAGGCTGCCCAGAATCTCTACAAAGAATCTGCTGCTGGCTCCACAAGCCTGATCTATCCAGCTGCCTAGGATGCTTGACAATGGCACCTTTCATATCTTCATGACCCAGTAACTCACATTTAGTGGCAAAAGATGGGATGGCCACCTCCTTGCCCAATCTGCATAATTAACACAAAAAAGCAACCGTCTTTGGAGCCTGGCAGACTGGGCCTTAACCTTGCCTAGACTTTTCCCACCTGCACCCTCAGAGAAGCCCTCAGTGCCAGCTTTAAAGAATATAAACTTCCAGTTGGGCGGTGGTGGCGCACGCCTTTAATTCCAGCACTCAGGAGGCAGAGGCAGGCGAATCTCTGGAAGTTCGAGGCCAACCTGGTCTACAAAGTGAGTCCAGGACAGTTAAGGATACACAGAGAAACCCTGTCTCAAAATAAATAAATAAATAAATAAAATATAAACTTCCCACACACCACACCAAACTGACCTAGGGACCAAATTCTGAGTAAGTGCAGCTAGAATATTCCCAGCAGTTAATACATAGCTGCTATTGGTATTTCAGAAAAAAAAAAATTGTGGTTTCAATTAACTCTTTCCAGAGGGAGGGCAGATTATCTGGCATGTGCACAGCGAAGACCATTGCTTCAGAAACAACTTCCTGCCTGTTGGCCATTTTACTCCTCATTAACGCCCCTGCTAAGAAGCAAGGAGGAGCGGAAATGTCCTTCTGTCAACATGACTAATGACCTGTTATCTTTAGAGCTACTGCTGACCCTCTGCCAGCAGGATCTGCTGAGTCAGCAGCACCTGACTCAGCAGCACCCCGGCTTTCCCTCACAGGTGGACAGCAAAAGTTGGCTATTAATCTGGCTCCCTTTAGACAGACACAGGCTCTGGAGAAACAAAGACTCACAGGCCTTCGCACTGGTTGGGTTTTTTTTTTTTTTTTTTTTTTTTGCCAACTTGACAAAAGCTAGAGTCATCTAGGAAGAAGAACCACAACTCAGAAAATGCCTCCATCAAATTGGCCTGCAGACAAGTCTGTAGGGCACTTTCTTGACTAATGAATGTTGTGGGAGGGCCCAACCCTCTGTGGGTGGTGCCACCCCTAGGCAGATGGTCCTGGATTATATAAGAAAGCTCACCGAGTTGGCCATGGGAAACAAGCCGGTAAACTGCATTCCTTAATGGCTTCTGATTCAGTTCCTGCCTTCAAGCCCTTTCCTTGAGTTCCTGCGCTGACCTCCCTCAATAAGGTGTGCAACCTTCAACGTAAAACAGACCCTCTCCTTAGCCGGGCGTGGTGGCGCACGCCTTTAATCCCAGCACTCGGGAGGCAGAGGCAGGTAGATCTCTGTGAGTTCAAGGCCAGCCTGGTCTACAAAGCGAGTCCAGGACAGCCAGAGCCGTTACACAGAGAAACCCTGTCTCGAAAAACCAAAAAAAAAAAAAAAAAAAAAAGACCCTCTCCAATCCATGTTGCTTTTGGTTATGGTTTTTACCACAGAAATAGAAAGTAAACTAAACCCAGGCAATCCTTATAGACTGTTGGAAGACACAAGAACCTTAAGAAGGCAGGAATCCCAGCAAGGATGGTCTAAAATATAGGCTAAAGAGTTTATGTATCTGAACTACTCCACAAAAAATAAAGTGCATTTGTCGGCATGACTGTTTTTATTTGATTTCTTTTCTTTTTTGTGTTCCCTGTGATTCAGGCACTGAATTTCCCAATGCCTGAGACAGGCACACAAAAATTTGGACCTGATGACAAAAAGGTAGAAAACAAACAGATGCACAGCTAAGTCCCAGCCTCACAAATAACCAGAGAGGCTGGGGAAGCAGAGACATGGCTGTGCTCTGGGCTGAGGAGCTTCAGAGGAGGTGACCTGGGCACAGAAGGGCGTCACGGGGCAGAAGCGATAGCACAGGCACTCGTGGAAATTCCACGAGTCATGAGCTAAATAGTATGAAGACTTCAACTTTTGTAACATCCTCCTTAACTTTTGTTCTCCTACCGAATTCCCCATGCATATGGTGAGAATAAAACCTAGGGGAAATATCTACACATACAATCATTCTTTTTTGTTTTGTATATTCTGAAAAAGAAATCATTATTGCTAAGGATTCTTCCTGAACAGGCAGTCTGTTTTTGCAGAAGACACAGGGTTAAACAAGAGACTACAGTTACTTGCTACTCCATGATGGGAAAGACAGGTGTACACAAAACCCCAGCAGGCTGTTCTGACTACTCATCTGCCTCCCATACACCTCGCCTCAGATACACCAGAGCATCCACACACTATGCCTACCCTCTTTATGCCCACTCCCCACCTGTCTACTTCTCCCCAAAAATGGGATGAGGAAGCCAGGCATTGTTAATCCCAGGCTCTCCGATGGCTGCCCCAAGCCACTGACAAGCCACATCTTCCCTTTATGCTTAGGAGGCCACCACCCAAAGCAAATGACCTACTGACCTAACACAATTGAGGTTCCCAGATGTGTGAGGTCACCAAATGCCTCTTTAACCAGAGGTACTTGAGTGGGAGAACTTCTGTTACTTGTAGCCAAGAGTATTAAAAAGGCACTCCTGTCTATCCAGGACTAAGTTCTTGATCGTGTGTGAAAGTGCCAGGGAACTGAAGCCACCGCTTCCCCAAGCCTCCCCTCAACCTTAGATGTAAACCTGAGCACCGTAAAACACATAACCTCCTTAGAAGAGTCAATGAAGTACATATCACAGGCGAATAGCCTCTGCCATATTTACATTCCAAAAATAATCTTCCTCTGGATTTTCCTTTTTAGCACAAGCTACTGAAGAAGGGTAAAAGGAAGCTAAAGTTGAAAAAAACTGGGGTCTCTTTAGCCCATGGGCAATTTCAGTAAACCACAACAATTATCAAAAACATGAGGCATAGCTGGGTGGTGGTGGTACACACAGACAGAGGCAGGTGGGTCTCTGAGTTTGACGCCAGACTGGGCTACAGAGCAAGTTCCAGGACAGCTGGAGCTACACAAGGAAACCCTGTCTCAAAAAAAAGAAAAGAAAAGAAAGAAAAAAAGCATTGGGCACATGACGCAGTCCCTACCTAACCTTGCCATTTTAGAGCAAAGTTACAGAAAACAGAGACATGGAAATGTAACACACTGTTAGGTAAGTTGAGTGGCTTGATTTCGCTCTTGAAACATGCCCTATGGGCATTTGTTTGGCCACTTGTTCCACAGCCAGTTTTAGATTTCTTGAAAGCTGTAGAGCTTTTATGGAGCCTGGCTGGGAACAAGGGGTCACAAAGATCAAGCCTAAGAAGGACATACCTTGTCCTGGTTCCAGCTTCATAGGCTTCAGTCTCCACAATGCTCCCCGTACCATGAATCAACTCCATCCTGCCATCCTTGCTCTGGCAGAGTGAAGTCCTAAAACCCTGAGCTGAAGAAAACCTTTGCTCCTGTATCTGACAGGTATTTCTGTCACAGCAAATGCAGTAGGGCTATCATAAAATACTCATTTTTATTCATTAATAGCACCCAGTGGTAGCCATATGAGAATATGTACATTCCAGGAAGTACACTAGGACCCACTTTACAATACTGGCAGGCATGGACAAGATTAAAGACTGGCTCAAGCCAATTTCTTGACTTCATGCTTTGCAAATAGAGACAAGTAAGACAACCCCCATCAGTAGAAGAATTACAACTGGGCACTGCTCTGAGAAAGCCAGTGATTGTGATTCCCATCATTTTCTCTTAACAAATGTGCGAGTTTCTCTAAAAATATGTAAGGACTCACTGGTGAGTTATCTCCTGAAGGTAAGAATCCCAGACCCAAGAATGGACATCACTTATCTTTGAGATATTATGCATGAATGAGCTCATTAATACTCAGTGACCTGACTCTGAAAATGATCTCTCAGCTCAGTGCTCTTTTTCTTAATGATGCAAAAATAGTCCAAACATTGTGAGTCTCTTTTTTGCCCTTTAGAGAACAGATGGGACTCCTGCCTCAGTGAGGGCTTCTGATGTGTTTGGCCTTGAGGCAAGCCGACCCAGTGGTTAAGAGACCCTATGTCTTCAAATGCCAGCCCTGCTATTTAATACTTGGGTGGCAAGTTGTTCGGGGTCTCTGTGTCCCAGTGTCCCCAACTTTAAGAAAAAGCTACTTATGTGAAAGGAGGACGTGGGTTTTATGAGGATGGAATGTGTTAATCACAGGAAGAGCCTAGAGTAGATTGACACATAGAACCCAAAACACATTCAGTGTATTTGTAGTTCTCATCACCAGGCCTCCCCTCTTTAATTCTAGGTCTCTTTAAAACTTCTACCATGACTCAGACACTCATCGGCTTCTATACAGCTAAATCCACTTATCCAGTCCTCTGTAAACCAGCCAGATCTCACACATCCACCAACTGGTGACAAGTGAACCCTGTCACCTTGATTTCCCACTTTTACCCCCTCATGCCAAGCCCTAAAGCAGGGAGCTCGTCCTCTGCTGTCCTGGAGTGGCTGCCTACCGTGCATTAGTGGCATTTTGCTGAAGTAACCTTGTAAGAAACAGAACCCTCTGCAGACTTACTCTCCACTGCCTTCCCGTTTTGCAGCTTTTCTGTTATGGGAGATTTGTACTTGCTTACCTGGCTCACCTGAAGGTACAGAGACAAAGATTCTATCTGCCCTGGTGGAAAGAACAAAGCCTGACGCACAGCTAGTGCTCAATTAAGTACCTGGAGGAAAGCAGGGAAGGTGGCAGACAGCCCCCCACTCCTGAGGAGTTGGGATGCTCAAAGCCCAGCACCAACATTCTGTCAGAGCTGATACTATTCCTCAGAGCCATGGAGTCTGAAAAAACCACCTTGGGCTGACCCTGACCACTGATAATCCTAAAGATTAGTGCCCGAACTACAGTTCTCAAACGTAGTCTCTAGGTTGTCAAGCCAGCCTAAGGGAGCATCGCCACCTTTGACTTGCTTGAGCTAATTTACTAAAGACACAAAAAGTCCTAGCCAAATTCTCCAGTTCCTTGCAGCTTTAAAAGCTGAGAAAAGACAAACAACTGACAGACAAGGAGCATTCCGTATTCAAAATAAGTGTGTGGGCTGGGGAGAGATGCGCAAGCACACGTGTGTGAATGTGTACATGTTAACCAGAGAAAATCTGCTGATCTGTCTTCCTTAATTGACTCTGGGAATCAACAATTGACCACAGAAAGATACTCATTTGGAATAGCTTTGTCTGATTATCAAATCCTTAATTATAATTGATAAGCCTAGATGTGTGGTTCCACTAACCTCCCTAAGCGCCTCCTGAAGAGTGTGCACAACTATGGCACTGTACTCCTAAAGGTCTTCCTGAAATACCAACGTGTGAAACCAGCATCTAAGAAAGTCAGAATATGCAAGGACCTTATATCATCCACACCCTCTATCATTCATATAAGAGAATTGGGCGTCTAAGAGAACAAGGACCTTGCATTGCCCCTCAGTCAGTACTGTTTTTCTCCACATACACAACAGGGACTGCTGATATCCAAGTGCTCCTTGGTATAATCTTCAGTCTCTCATTTACACATATAATCAAAACCCACTGTGAGAGAGACAGAGACAGAGGCAGGCAGGCAGACAGACAGACACAGAGACAGGAGTGGTAGAGATCAGAGGACAACCTCCAAGGGTTGGTCCTTGCCTGCTGTCCTGTTTGAAACAAGGTCTCGTTTTTTTTTTTTTTTCCTGCTGCTGTGTGTGCCAGGCTAGGGGCCACAGAGCTACAAGAGACTCTCCTGTCTCTACCTCCCATTTCCTAGTAGAGGCTTCCTAGGCTTAAAGCTATGCTACTGCGTGCCCAGCTTTTCGTGGGTCCTCAGGATCCAAACTCAAGTTGTCAAGCTTGGGTGGTAAGTACTTTACTCAGTGAGCAATCTCCCCGCCCCTCAAAACCCATTTTTAACTTCATTCACTCCCCCAAAGGGACCACAAATTTCCTCAAGAACATCTTTCAAGTATGAAGTTGATGTCTTCTCTGTGCTAGCTGCTTAGGTGAACAGCAGAAGCAAACACAAAGGATGGGGACGGGGCTTTAGCTTCCATCGCTTGCTTTGAAGGAAGACAGGGATGTTAGCAGTCAAAAGTGCTATCAGTAGACTCCAGAGACCATAGAGGAGAAGGAAGGCTTCCCGGAAAAGGGATCCTCATGTCCAGTAGGATCAGGAGTAGTGAGCCAAGCAATAGGGAAAAGCACAGCGGCATGGTTCAGTCCCTGAGAAGAAGGCACACAGCGTCAGATGGTGCGTTAGTGACTCTGCGCAGCTAGTACTTGTGCAACACAGGTGCAAGGTGCAAAAGGGACCAGAGAAAGCAGATGACAAGAATGCTGCTGAACTTACCCTGCAAGGGTAGACAGGCCACTTCGAAGGCACTACTCTCTACACCTGTGTCTTAGATCACTCTAACCAAGTATCGAGAAATGATTCAAAGGTGGGAACAATGAAGGTCTTTGGGCCTCTAACATTGAACAATCAATCTGGACAAAGATAAAATTGCATTGTCTCTGCCAACTACTATTCTTGTTGTACAGGTGTTAACACAGTTAATCTTCACATAACTTTATGAGGTAGGGACTATATCATTCCTTTCTTTCCAAAGATGATTACTGCATAGAAGTTGCTTATGGAAAGTGTCACAACTAGAACAATCTCACAGCTGCCATGCATACTTTCTCTCCAAGTCAGAGATTCATGCCTGAACAGAGACTACAGTGGGAAGGACAGCTGGGCGGCCTGACTCATGCAGTCATCATTCTAAGCAGATGCCCAAGCTTTGTGTTGCCGGACATCCTCTGTACCACTGTCACCTTGCTCTCAAAACAGAACCGTGTCAACTCAGACTATCTTTTCTCCTAGCATTGTGTCATCTTGCAAAAGATAGCTGTCTGTACCACCCTATCCACTGTCAGGTCCTCTGAGAAAGCAGGGAGATGAGCTCTTCCAAAGCACACCGTAATGCTCCATCTTTACCCCCACAGGACACGTTTACAAATTCCAGAATGCTAAACTTCTCTCCCTAACTAAGACTGCTGGTTCCTTGAAGGCAAGCATTAAATGCTACTCTCCCAAAGATCTGGCACAAACATCTAACCAACTGCCTAGTCTACCCAGGGGCTTTTCTGAAAGAGAATCTGCAGCCTGGAAAAGAGACTACAAGTACACACTGTTTCATCCAGCAATTATTCTTTGAGTTCATTTTAAAGACATATTTACCCAAGCATACAATGTAATCCATGTCAGCACGTTTAAACCAACATAGTTCAGGAACAATCTAAATACCTAACAACAGAAGAACAATTTCTAAAAATGATGATGGAAAATGCAACAGAAAGTTATATTGATGTTAACCTATAATGCATACTCATATGGAAAATACCCAAGATACAGTGTAAAAGCAGAAAGAGCAGCCAGCAAAGCCAGCCATGGAGGAGTCTTCTTTTTGTTTAAATGATAAAATACATGGCAACATATGAAGAGAAAAAAAAAATCCCTAAGGATCCTTTATTTTCTTTCTTCTTCCTCTTTTTCTTTTTGCTATTGTTTTTTTAAATATATTGTCTTGCTATGTAACCCAGGCTAGCCTTAAGCTACCAAGCCTCCTAGCACAGTCTCCCAGGTACTAGCTTTATAGGCATACCGCTGTATCAAGGTAAGAATATATCTTTTTAAGAGTAAATTTTTGGGGCCAGAGAGACATCTCAGTGGTTAAAAGCACTTGCTGCTATTCCAGAGGACCTGGGTTTTATTTCCAGCACTGAAATGTTGATTTACAACCATCTGTAGTTCCTGGCACACATGTGGGACCCAGATACACACGCAAGCAAAACGCCCATACACATACAAGAAACAGAAGGTACCATTCATTACTGAAAGGTAATGAATGATAAAGTTGTGAGTCAACAGGTACATTGGTGAGTCTGTATTCATCATTCTATAATTTATACATGTACTGCAATACCACCCTGTGCTCCAAAACTTAACAACTATTTTTTATTATTTAAAAATGCTTTTTAAAAATCTAAAATAATTAATGGGTGATATCACTACAAGAGAAACAGGTTTCTTTGATTATTTCAAGCATAGAACACAAATCAGTCTTACCAGAAAAAGAAAAAAACAAGAAGATACCACACCCCATGCATGCTCAAGCCAGCTATAGCAACAGCCTGAAGCCCAGAGGTGTGTAGCCAGCTTTTTTAAACCAAGTAAAACAGCTTGAACTCTGGAAGCCACTTCTAACCCTCACAACTACCCATCTAAGCTAGAGCCCTTACCCACCAGCACAAGCTGACTGCTCCTCCTAACTATGTTTTCCAAGGAAGTGGGTATGAAGGGACCACAGTGGTCCCACCTAGTCAAACCATCAAGAAATCATCTAGAGTACTCCATAATTAAGTATAACACCTCCTTTCACCAAATAAGGCAAATCCATTCCTTGAGGTAAATCCATTCCCTGATGTTCTTGGGAAAAAAAATACCATTTTCCCCCAAATGAGTCAAATCTCTGGAGTCTTGAAGTTATCACCTTCCTAAGTAAACACTCCAACAATAATCAGGGTAAACTTCCTTCAAAGACTCCAAGATATTTTAACACACACACACACACTAGATCTTCTAAAATACCACATGCAACAGTAAATTACCATTCCTGTCCACTAAATTACACCTAAGAGAAAGTTAATGGACATCCAGAAGATTCTTCTATGCACTTACCAAGCCTGACCCATGATTTCATCACCCTTCATGCAGATCCTGTGGCAGAAGACAAGTGTACTTCTAGCCCTGCACCACTTGGGATGGAGACAGACAGCCATCAAGCTTGCCCTTGACCTCCATCAGAACAGTGAGAAGGTCACTGCAGCACTCCCCAGCTGCCCACTACACTGCGGCCCCCTCCCATGCTTGCTACTATCACCACTAAACTGTTGACATCCTATAAAGTCAGCAGTGTCTTAACCCTCAAATTTCAAGTCTACTGAAAATTCATTGCACAGTACACACATATAGATGTACTCAAGTTTCTCAGAAAGCCAGAGCCCATGGAGTTACCAAGGTCACTATGGGTACACTTTTATAAACATGATGGCCGTGTTTACCTGAAAACAGAAAAAGATACACAAGTTCTTACTACCCACCAGACATCTGACTGGCCATTTTCTTCCCAAGGCAAAGTCCAAAACCAAAACTCGAAATGTTTTAGTTGAATGAAGAAGGCACCCCACTTTCAAGGAAAATACACCAACAAAAGAAGGTCATACCCAGCTGGGTCAGCATGACCCAAAGCTGATGCAGAGACTAAAAACCCCAGGGGTGAAGGTCCCAGAACCTTATCTATTCTTCCCTTGAGTACACCATCGCTCCTCTGCATCCACCATGTGAGGGCTCCTGACTTATCTCCCACCATGATCCTCTCTACCCCCAGAAATTACCTTCCTAAGATGCTCACCAACAGCCTCTGCTAAGAGGGCGGAGCTCAACTCCACTGCAGTGTGGCTCCTGGCTTCCACCACTCAGGTGGCAGGTCAATCTCCACACCTCGGAACAATGCACAAAGCGCTTCTTCCCTCTTCTACTCCATTCTGAATCACCACCTCTGAAGCTTTCTCTGATTTCCCTCAAAAGTGTGAAACTCTTCAATGCTGTGTGTAACAGCCTCCAATAGAGGCTCCTAAATGTCCCCCACTGTCAGCCTTCCCCGACTCCCAGGTAAGTCAATATGGTGGGGGAGAATCCAATGTTCCCAGCCTCTTAACTTTCTTAAATCTTTTTCTGAGTTTGAAAAACTGACATTATAATGGCTAAAATGGGTTGTTATGCTGGGTACTACAACAATGTTTGGAACTTAGTAAGGGATGGCTATAATAATTAAGTCACAGATACTATCTAAATGCTTCTTAGACTCTAATCTCCACTAACCTGTGGAAATTACAGCTTCTCTACCTTGGTTTTCTCACCTCTAAGTGTAGGGAATGAGGAAATCTATGGGAAAGGTGTGGACCAACACCAAAAACAATCAGAAAGCAATTAAGTGCTAGCTAAATTGTATAGTAATAACAGGATGTCTGAGAAATGAACTGTTTGTCTAACTTAAGAAATGTGCAGATCAGTAGGGGTATTATTCCTTTAGATCCCCTTTGCTGAAAGCATTTACATTCCTTAAATGTGTAACTGGTCTTTTATGGAATAATTAAGTTTTTAATTACACACTCATCTAAGTATACAGGCGTGTCATCCCTCTGCCTTAGCCCTTGCATAACTATTGTGTAAACCAACTTTATGAATCGAATGAAGACAAGAAAGGAGACCTCAACAGCAACTTGGCATCACAGAGCAGCTGCATGATTGGGTACATGCTACGTGGCTGCTCTCACTGTATGAAACAGTAAGCAGGTGCAGGTCCTTGGGGCTTAACTGGGTGTGACTACGCCACAGAGGCCAGTACCGGCAGCTCTCCATCATCTCTCTAATGAAGTACAGCAGATTCTCTGCTCTTCCAATTTCAGATATCACCTGACTCTCATGCAGCCACTCTACGCTTCCCCCATTAGCTATAAATGATAAAAGGAGTGCTCAGAGAAGGTATGCAACGATTACTCATTTATAAAGTCATCGAGACGGCACAGGATGTGTGATTTTAACTCCTTAAAGGGGGGGCCCTTTAAACTTCAGTGAAGAAACACTGTAAAATGGGTAGTTTTGCCACAGTTATTCAGAAAGACCTTGCATTTACACTGATCTTCTAGATCCTCAGACTAACCGTATAAAGCAAGCAGTACTCTAACATCTGCAGAAATTAAGGCTGGAAGAGAGTATCCAACAGACAGAACCCTGTCTGGAACTATCTAAATCCAATACATGGGCCCCACTGTCTCTTCAAGACAAGGCCCAAAGAGCCTTGGTAAAAGATGACCAAAAGGTCATATGAATCCAGGTGAAACCAAGGAGGTGAGAGAGACTGAGAGGAAAAAAGACATTTTGAGAAGGGGGAAGAAAAAAAAAAAAACAGGCCACAGTGACAAGATAGGTGGAAAAGAAAATCAATCGAAGTTGGAGACAGGAAAAATGGATGCCCCACCCCTCAGAAACGGAGCTGCAAGGAGAAATACCACTTCCAAAGAGAAGACCCAACTGAAACATGGCTAGCTTGTTCTGAATGGGGTGACAGCCCCTTGCCAGGCAAGCTAAAGGGACTGAAATTGAGCTTATATTCATGCCAACTGTTCATGGTGTCTAACAATTATTTCAAAGTCTCTTCAAGCAAGAGAGACAGAGAACAAAGCCTTCCAAGGAAAGACAAGTGATTCTGAACACCAAGAAGGTAAGGCAGCCTTCTGATGTCAACAGATGAGGACTCATTTATGCAACAAGCACCTGGGGGCCCACAATGTACCACACAGTGGCCTAGGTTCAGCCATGAACACCTCAGCCCTCCTGGAGGTAATAATTTAGCTGGGTAGACAGACAAGGAACACGTAAACATATATGGTCTGAGCTGAGGTCATGATAAGTGCCCTAAAACTAAAAAACAAGTAAGTCAGGTATGAGAAAGAATGATGGGGGGGGGGGTTGAAATACTTTCATCGGACAATCAATAGAAGATTGTAGAAAAGTAACTTTACGGAACAAGACCTACTGGGCTCTGTGCTTACAAAAGAGAAGGAAAGCATGCAGGCACTCCAGGGATGTGAAAGTGAGACTGTCCGCTGTCATAGGTTCTGAAAGAATCTAGCTGCAGGGACAAGTGAAGTTAGAAGCAGCAAACAGAATGACTGTCACCCAACCAAAAGCAAGCTCAGGATGAGGGCCCAGACCATAACGCTGAACTGCTTCTGAGATTCTGAGATTAGGTAAGTTACCAACATGTTTGTGCCTGGTGAGCAGGCTGATGAAATAAGCCTTTCCACCCCATACTCACCACATCTGTGTTTAAGCCATCAACCCCTCCACAAGGCTGTGACCAGCTCATAGGAACCATAGCTCCTTTAATCTCTATATTCCTAATAACTCATAAGTAACTGTACCTCAATAAATGTTTAACAAGGCCAAATTTAAATCACATGACTCAAAAAGGGGGGACTAGATAGCTAAGGGTTTGATGGATGTGAGAAACAGAACAGGCCAGATTTAATCCTGTTCAATGTGACTGCGGTTGGCAGACATGTCAATAAATGGAGGCACCCAGCAACTGCATCTATCTAACAAGGTGAAGAGCCCTGAGAAAATTGCAATTCTGCGTCCCAATTTGCAAATGAGACTGTTGGAGCAAATGAGAGGTTGAAGGCCGTTCAGTGTACAACAGATGCCTATCATTATCCTAAAGCCTGTTGCTCAGGTACAGAGTGCAGGCCTCCCCTTTGGCTGTGCTCCCAAATTATAGGCAATAAAACACACAGCCGCCGGTATGGCCACCACACAATGACCACTTTGAAACTTTCCATCAAGAGTGGTGACATGGTGCTCAGGAGACAGGAGCTTGGAGTTAGAGGCCAGACGCACCAGTGAGCAACAGTAATGAGTTATGCTGATCTAGAACATGAACAATGGCTAGCCCAAGGAAAGACGGGAAAGAAACAAACAGGCTTTCAAGGTAATTGTGCCTGTCTGGCATGTACAAACCCAATAGTCTGGGTGAAAAAAGTCAGAGAGGAATTGATTTTACAGGACCTTGGCTTAAGGCTCCCAGAGCAATACTTACCAATAAGGAAGGCCATCCTTTGGATTTCAAGTGTTTATTTACTGTATTTGCAGAATGTCATCAGACTTTATTTTGAGCTTTGAGTTGTCATTTACCATCTGTAGAAATAACTGCCACTTCCAAAACTCTCAATCTCCTATTCCAAGCAAAGCTCTCCAGCATTACACGAAATCTCACAAACTGCAGAAGGGAATGAAAAGCCAATCCAACCCAAAGAAAACTTCCAACTCTACAATAAAACACAAATACTACAGAAAGCCCTGGAAAGTTTACAGTCAAGAGTTTTTCACTAAGTCTTTTAATAACTTCATTTCAAATCCCTTGAAAAGCATTAGGTAACATTTGCTACATTTCAAAAGTTACACAACTTAAAGAAAGCAGTGAGTTTACCACTTAAGTAAAACAGTGAAGCTAAAAAAAACACATCATGTGTTTGAAAATGCCTGCAAAATAATACGTGCCTGAGGGAAGTGGATGGTTTTTCTACCAAATTAAATTAAGGGGCGGGGGAGAGGGGGTGCTCGGCAAAGATCTTAGTGAGGGCAGTCTTTGTGATTACACAGAGGAGGCCATGGGAACCAAGGAAAGTTAATTCAAGATGAACATCACTTGAGAAAAGTACAGTTCTGACTTTCTAAACTCTGCCAGCACTGGAGATCGTTATCAGTCCGTGTTCCAACAAACCAGACATCTGACCACAGTTTCTGTGAAAATGACAGGGTATTAGCGTTACCAAAGGACATACAAGGTATCTGCATTCCCAGGCTCTGGCCTTTAGGCTCTCTCTCCCGCCTCCCAACAGTCTTCCACTTCCTGGACCTTTGGATTGCCACAGGCTTACTTCCTACACACACCTGGGTTACGGATGCTGCCTCTCTAACAGCTAAAGTCCTGAGGCAAATTCAAGAGTTAAAAGTCCAGCGTCTACCCCCCGCCCGGACCCTCCTAAAAACACAATCAGAATCTGTCACAGGCCAAGCTCGGTCCGGCAGATGATTAATTTTTGTAAACAACTCTGAATAGGTACGGCATCAGTGATAGGACAGACTCAAGTAAGCTTTGTGGTGGCTCAGGGAGAGGCAGCAGCAGGGCTGACTCGCAGCGGGAGCCACTACGGACGCCGATCGCAGTTTCAACCACGCAACAGGTCCACGCACGCAGTGTCCCAGCGGCGGGAACCTGGGCACCTGCATCGGCTCTCCTCCTGCCCAGCACCCCAGCGCCGCCATGGGGCCACTGGAGCCGACAAAGCGCCACCTCTCCAGGGCACAGCCCACAGAGATAAGGCCAGGAGCACATTCCTTACAGATGCCAAGATACCGAGGCTTACTTTCGCGCTGCCAGGTCCCAGTGTCCTCTGGAACCTGTTTTAGTCTAGAGAGGAGATCCGGGCCATCGGCAGCCGATCGGCCCCGGGGCGCGATGGGGCGCATGGTCGCCCCCAGCTGGGAACAGTGTGAGCTACTTGACTTCTCACCTAACCGGCGTTAGTTCCCAGACGTGGACCTAAGCTGCTTGGTGGACCAGAACGCTTCTCCACTCGCCAAGCAACTACTTGTTAAATACCAAGTCTTTCGGTACAAATGAAAAAGAACTTTTATTGGAGGATGGGGCTGGGGAAGCAAGGAGGGATGGGGCGGCTGAGGGCAGCAGTGGTTCCCCGCTGGCCAGAGCCTCCCGGAGCGAAGCAGTCGGCCGAGGAGCGCGTGGACCCAGCCGCCGCGCCAGGTGAGGCGGGCACTCACCTCGGGGAGCTCACGGAGCTGGTTGGCGTCCAGCAGCAGCTCCTCCAGGCTGCGGGCATAGCGGTAGATCTCCTCGGGGACGTAGATCAGCGAGCAGTGGCGCTTGTCGATGGCCTCCACATGACGGTTGCACCGCCACAGGGGAATGCAGTGGAACATCGCCGCCCCCGCCGCCGGAGCCGCGTCCCGAGCCGCGGAGCCCGGGGCTGGGAGCCCGCTCCGCCCGCCAGTCCCGCTGCTCCCTGCCCGCGGCCCGCTCCGCGCTCGTTGCTGACCCCAGGCACGCTCGCGCCTCGCAAGGGCTGCACAGTGCCGAACGCCCAGAGGAAGCCGCGACAAACCTCGCCGCGTCCCGCGCCTTGGCCACTGCCGGAGCGTCCACTCCCACCTCCCCCTCCGCCGCGCTCCGCTTCCTACTCGCGGCCGCCGCGCACTGGGCATGCGCACAGGGCCTCACTCGGAGGGCGTGTCCCGCCCAGGGATGCTCCGCTCCGGGTTTTCCTGGAGACCCGACTCCCGGGAGGGTCGGGTACGCCGGGCTGCTGTGGCCCCCTTCTCCGCGGAGATTCACCCAGCGTGGCATTCTGGAGGGAGCCGTGCTCTAAAAAGGACCTGAGCAGGGCTGGGGCCGAAGGGCAGAGGGAGCAGAGCAACTTCGGAGTTTTAGTTTTACTCACCGCGCCTCTTCTCGTTCCCCTTCCCCAAAACAACTTTCTCTTCCGGGGTCAGGAAGTACCGCCCCGCCGCGTACCTTGAGCGCGGGACAGCGAAGGGCTGGTTCTGGCTTTCCGATACCCCGCACGCACGCGCGCGCGCGTACATATACACACACACACACCAATCCCCTTGTGTCCCGTGTCTGAGCACACTCGCCGACGGCCTCTATGATCTGAGAGCATCTTCAATAAGCAGGACTTATCTGAGATGTGAGCGTCACCCCCTTCTTGGTGCCGCCAAAAGCATGAGTGTCAGTCTCTCAAATCTTCTAAAAGATGCTGGGGGGGGGGGGGGGGACAGCTGACAAAAGTGCTTCTGGGCCACTTCTACTTCGGCCAGGGGTTGTACCTTGAGAACTAGCCTGGGCTGAAGAAGGGACTGGTCCAGGAAGCCAGATGAGCTCCTGTATTCCTTAGACAGCACCCTGCTCCTTACAAAGTGCAGATGGCAACACAAGTAGTAGTTTGAGGGTGGGAACTCTTCCTTTGCCCCAAACAGGTTCCCATTGCTACAGCCAGACATTTGAAATATCCCCCTTTTCTCCTGTTTTCACAGTAAGCAGTCTCAGCATAACCAAGTCACTCCTTCATGAACGGTTGTATTCGGTCTAGGCCAAAACACGATAATGGACTATTCTAAGGGTTTCCTCGGACTCCCAACCTAGCAGCGGAAGCTGTATGCTCCCACAGCTCAGATCTGGAGTTACGGGATTCATATTATGCAGAAGACTGAAAATTGAGCATACGTGGTGACCAAGGCAAAGCTTGCTCTGAAACTTTTTTTTTTTTTTTTTTTTTTTGGTTTTTCGAGACAGGGTTTCTCTGTATATCTCTGGCTGTCCTGGACTCGTTTTGTAGACCAGGCTGGCCTCGAACTCACAGAGATCCGCCTGCCTCTGCCTCCCAAGTGCTGGGATTAAAGGCGTGCGCCACCACCGCCCGGCTTGCTCTGAAACTTTTTTTCCGTTGTCTTTTCAGTACTTGTAAGCGCACAGGGCGCTCTGCCCAGGTTGAGAGGGGAAGGAACACATTAATCAATTCTTCTCTATCAGGAGAGCTTCTTTATCTTAACTGGTGAGGGAGGAAAGGGCTTTTGTTTCTACCATAGGATTAACAGTTACAGCCAGTGCCTAATTCCTGCCACTCTGCCCGATTCACCGTTTATGCTGACTTGATTCCTGCATTCTTGAGGAGGACTTTGAGCCTCCACTCCTCCTTCATTCTTGCATTCCAGAAGCATGTATAAAGCCCATTTTCTGCCACCTCCCATGGAAAACTCTGGTTCCTGATTGAGACATCCTAGAAGATACACGTCATTGACTTTGCGGG
This sequence comes from Lophiomys imhausi, assembly GCA_907164525.1. Lineage (NCBI taxonomy): Eukaryota > Metazoa > Chordata > Mammalia > Rodentia > Muridae > Lophiomys > Lophiomys imhausi. Next base: position 5,589,836 of record CAJQZJ010031917.1, read on the forward strand.
TTTTCCAACCGCTTTTTAAAAAATTATAGAAAGCTGACCTACTCAGTTTAATGTTGATTTTCAGAGATACTTATGCTAGATTGTCTTAATAAATGATATGAGTGTGTTAAGAATTCCAACCTGAATAAGCATTCCTTATGTTTCTTTGTGTTGTGATCATGTATCTTCTTATTTCCAAAGGCATCGTGGCCTTCTAAACAGCAGATAGATACACTCTCCTGCTTTGCAGATCCTGAAAAACTACCACAGTACACATTGCTTAACTGCCAGGTTTGTGTTCAGTCAACTGTGTTCTAGTTACTTTTCTGTGTGATAAACACCATGACAAAAAATATCTTGGGGAGGAAAGAGTTTGGCTTACATTTCCAGATCACAGTCCGTCCTTGAAGGTGGCCAAAGCAGGAACTCAAGCAGGATGGGAACCTGGAGACAAGAACTGAAGCAAAGGTCATAGAGGAATGTTGCTTACTGGCTTTTTCAACTTGCTTTTTTATACAACCCAGGACCACCAGTCTATGGGTGGAACCAACCACAGTGGGTTGGACCCTCCCACATTAATCTTTAATGAAGAAAATGCCTTACTTGCCTACAATCTGATGGAGGCATTTTCTCAGTTGAGAATTGCTCCTCCTCCCAGATGACTCTATCCTGTGTCAAGCTGACAACTAACCAGCACCTGGGAGATGAGGGATTATTTGGGTTGAATGTCAGGATCACAATCCATCACTTCGGTAAGCAGGACAGGAACTCAAAGCAGGAACTGAAGCAAAGGTGATGGAAAAAAATCTTGTTTATTGGCTTGATTTCCATGGTTTACTGATTGTGCTTTTTTATAAAATTCAGGACCACCTGTCCACTGCAGCCATATAATTCAGGACAATTTATTGCATAACAAAAGATAATTGATAAATGTGCACATTTTTCACTAGACATTAGAAATACAACAAGGAACAAGATATCCCTTAACACAGAGAGAAAGAAAAAGGCTCAGTTAATGGTTTATTTTAATTCCTAACATTTTTTGTAGAATAGTATAATGATTACATTTTTAAAGTACAAATCCAAAGTGGCAGCTTCTAAGATGGAAGCAACAGGGAATTCAGAAGTCCAGACGTGTAAATTTTTAAATGAGAGTGAGATACCACCATCTAGCCACTAGAGTAAAAACAAACAAAACAAAACCTGCTTATAGTCCTAAGTATCACTGAAGACACAGAGTAAGAGGGACTCAAGCATTGCTGACAAGAAAGAGAAATGTTCAAACCACTATTCAAAACAACTTTAACTTTCTCTGCACATCTGCCCTAATGATGCAACCATTCCACTCCTTGGTATTTGCCACAAAAAAAAAGCTGGTGTAAGTTATTTGTAAATACCTATAGTAGTTTGTTGATATTAGCCAAAATATTAAAACAACTAAATATTCACAAACAGATTAAAAAACTGTAGCCTATAGAAACAATGGAATAGAACTCAGAGATAAAAGGAAATAAACTCCTAAAACATGTTAACAAATAAATGAATGTATCTCAAAAGATCATATCCCAAAAAAGAAGGCATGTACAAAAAAGTACACACTATGTTATGTAACATATAAAATTTTAAAAACTGAAAACTAATAATGAAATGATACAACCTAAATCAGTAGCTCCTTGCAGATACTTTGCATGGAAATGGGAAGGGGACACAGATGGCAAAAGATTTTGAGAGAATGTGGGGATTGATGGAACTATTTATTTGGGAGGTAGTTACATGCATGTGTGCATTTATTAAACTCATAAAACAATGTACTTAAAATAGCAACCTTTATACAAAATGTATATATAAATGTGCTTAGATTTTTAATTAACAAATAAGAGGCTGGCAAGTGGCTCGGGTGCAATCATTACACAAACTTGAGGACCTGAGTTTGCTGTGCAGAGTGACAGCTACGTGGAAGCTAAGCGTAGCTGCACATGCCTCTAACCACTCCAGCTTGCGCAGTTACACAGCCTAGTCAAAAAAGCTAGCAAGCTCCAGGTTCAGGGACAGACCCTGTCTCAAGGGAGTAAGGAAGAAGAAGAGACAAGACACCTGATATCCTATCCTAGCCCCCCTACACAGGAGTGCCAGGTTACACACACACACAAACACACACACACACACACACACACACACACACACACACACACACACA
>CAJQZJ010031917.1:5596245-5655278 GCA_907164525.1 Lophiomys imhausi
ACACACACACACACACACACACACACACACACACACACACACACACTCACACAATCTGTGTTCTGTATGGGAGAGAAACCATGACTTGTCTTGTTTATTTCACTTAACATAACGCTCTCCATTCATTCCCCTGCAAGTTCCAAAATTCCATTATTCTTTGCAGCTGAATGGCATCCCACATAGTCCATGTACCACACTGTCTTCACTTATCTTCTGATGGGCTTCTAGGCTTGTTCTGTATCTTGGCTGTGTGAACAGTGTAGGAATAAACACGGGTGTGCAGATCTCAGCAGAATGCTGACTTAGAGTCCTTCAGATACACAGTGGTGTAACTGGACTGACACCTGATTATTTTGAGTTTCATGAGTGACCTGTTTCCATTATAGCTGCATCAAACAAACATTTCCCCAACAGATTCAACGTGTTTCACTTGCCCCACGTCTTCACTAGTAGATTTTTGTTTTTGTCCTTTGTTCTTTGTTTCCTTTTTTTAAATTTTTACATTTCTAAACACCATATGTAATGAATTCATAAATGCATACTGGATAAAAATACAAAATTACAGTGAAAGATAATACCTTAACAAAACCCCTCTGTGTTGTCCATTTTTATTGATAGAATAACTTATTGAAGTAAGAAATATAAAAGCAGGGCTGGAGAGATGGCTCAGAGGTTAAGAGCACTGGCTGCTCTTCCAGAGGCCCTGAGTTCAATTCCCAGCAATCGCATAGTGGCGCACAACCATCTATCATGAGATCTAGTGCCCTCTTCTGTCCTGCAGGCATACATACAGGCCGAATACTGTATACATAACAAATAAATCTTTAAAAAAAGAAAGAAAGAAAGAAACTAAGAAAAGAAATATGAAAACAGATTTTTACTGTTTTCTGGAAAGACAGTTCTATCCCCTGTGTCAGAGAGAAGCTAAGAGAAACCACAAGTAAACATTTAAGAACACAGCTGGTTCTGTCTGTCCATTCCAGTGCACATGTTTGTGCAAGCATCAGAAATGGGGATTAGAACCCCTTCCCAAAACACTGAGGCTAATCTGTAGCCATTTGTCCAAACCTCTAAATGAAAAAAAAAAATCAGCTAACAGAGTCTTATTACTATAAAACATTCTTTCAACTATTAAATATTACTTTCCCCCACCTGTTTAGAAACTCCATGTGGTACCAGAGGGCATGGAAGTGGGCTGGTGGTAGCTGTCTGTGTTTTGGCAAGGGTTTCCAATCCTCGTCGAGATCCATAGTTTTGGTGGTAGCCACTCTGAACTCAGGGTGGACATATGTACTGAATGGAACTAGTGATCCTGATGTCCAGTTTAAGATCGCAAGTGATAACTTTGTTATCTTCATGCATGGACAGACATGTTTATTCCTCTCACCATCTCTGTCAAATGCCATTTTGATATCTGTAATTAGGGTCACTATTGAAATACAGTCTGTCAAAATTAAGAACCCTAGCTGTGATCTCCCGGCCAACCAAAACCTGGCCACTTGGCAGTTCATGACTTCACAACCATCCTCGGGTTCAAGTCCGACATCTACTCATGCTTCTATGACAACTATTTGGAATCACCTTGGATCACTGCTTATGAACATCAAAATCATAATCTGCATTTTGCTCCCTTTGTAATGAGACCCCACAGGTAGGTGATAGGTACTCATGCTAGCCTGGTCCTCAGAACATACCAACTTGTGACACACCTCCTCCGTGATCTTGAGCACCTCTGTTAGGTGTCTCTTACAGGGCAGCCATATGCTGTCTGAAAGTTGACTCTTTTTGAAGGTTGTGCATCCTCTGTGCTCACAATCTGGATTTGTCATCATCTTGGCAATGTACTCCGCTGCCTTGCTTTCAATATAGAGAGTAAAAAAGCCATCAGTCATGGACCATAGATTCCCTCTCCCCAAAAACACTTTCCTTGGTAGTAGAGCATCCGTGCCTACTTTGACCTCAAAATCTTAAAGCTAAAATGAATGCTTTGGTTGCTATTGACTCTTCCTAAATGAGGTCATTCCCTTTGGTAAAACATAACAGCTGGCCAGCTGCTACTGTAGAGATCAGATTGTAATGTTCTGTTCCACGATACTTTGCTCTGGTTTGTACCTCACAATTACAGGCACTCCTTCGAGAATGTGGGGCTTTTGTTGCAGCTGCTACAGGTAAGGTTTCTAAACAGGGATTCTATATTCATCTGCATCACACAGGGTCAGAGCCATTGTAAAAGTCCTTCTGCTTGTGGCCACTCCCCCTGGGTCCATGCCCTCTTTCATGGGCTGCCCTGAGAGTATGCTTTGAGTATAGAGCAGGCTGCTGGGCTACTAGGGGAGCTGCAAGGCAGGAAGGAGACTTTCCTCCTAACATTATGCAAGTGGCCAATGGTGGGCAGAAGGGCAGTGATGCAGTGCAAGCAGAAACACAGCTGCCTGACAGAAAGCCCCGGTACTTCCACTCCAAATTGTCCTGCAGACGCCATGCTACAATCTCGCTTATCTGCATAGCACCCATTCAGACTGGGCTGAGATGAAATCACAAAGCAGTTTTCGTTTGCATTTATTTCCCTTGATGGCTAAGGATATTGGAGGCTTTTATATTTTCAAGTATTTACTGGCCATTCCTATTTCTTTCTTTGATAAATATCAGTTATATTCAGTAGCCTATGACTTCATTTGGGTAGAATATTGGGGATGGACAACTCTTGGAGTTCTTTATAATACCGATGTTTTATTGAACATGTAATTAGATTCTCCCATTCTGTAGGCTGTCACTTTCCTCTACTGAGGGCTTCTTTTCTTGTGAGGAAACCATTAGAGGTTCATGAAATTTTATCCATTAATTCTCAGGTTAATTACCTGTATTGCCAACATCATTTTTAAAAACTCCATTCTTATGCCTGTATGTTGAAATATTTTCCTCTGCCGATTACAGAGATTCTGGTTTTAAGTTCTTTGATCAAGTTTGAACTGAGTTTTGTGCAGATCAAGAGACATGGATCAGGCCTCCTTCTTCAACATGTGCACATTTAGTTTTCCATGCACGATTTGTTGAAAAGGCTAACTGTGACCCAAACACACTTTTGGGGACTTTTACCAAAAAGTAGAGGTCTGTAGTGACTTGGGTTTGCTTCTGAGCCCTTTGTTCTATTCTATTGGTCTGATTGTGTGTTTTTGTGACGGCTTTCTGCAGTTTATGTTATGCATCTATAGTATAATTCAAAAGAAGGTATTTTCAGAAACATTGCTCTTTCTGCTTAGGTTTGCACTGTCTGTTTGCAGTGTTTTTATGTTTCCATATGAATTTTCTGGGGTTTTTTTTGTTTTTTTTTTTTTTTACTTCTACAAAGAATATCAATTGGAATTTTAATGGTGATTGCATTGAATCAGTGGACAACTTCCAGTAATAGAAACCATTTCTGGGATATCAATTCTACTAATTAGTGAGCATAGAAGGTCTTTCCATCCTCTAGTGTATATTTCAGTTTAATCATAGAGGTCTTTCATGTCTATAAAGTGTGCTCAGAATTAATTTTTCATACCATTGTGAATAGCATTTTTTCACGATTTCTTACTCAACAATTTTGTCACGATATACAGAAAAGGTACTTGGTTCTGAATGCTTTTATATCCTGCAACTTTACTGAAGGTGATGATTAAATGCTTGAGTTGTCCAGTGGAGTCTTTGGGGTCTTTTAAATATAGGTTTGTATTGTCTGCAAACAATTATGACTTGACTTCTTCCTTTGCTGGCTGTATCCACTTTATTTCTCTCTCTTGTTCTGCTGTTCTAGCTTAGACTTCAAGCACTTCAAGTAGAGCGTGCCCCTTGTTGCATTCCTGATTTTAGAAGGAATGTTCTCAGTTTTCTTATTTAGCCTGATGGCGACTATCAGTCTGTCACAAGTAGGCTCTATTAAATGAGGTCAATTCCCTCTATCCCTAATTTCCTTGGGGCCTTTATTATGAAGGGATGTTGAGCATTTTCATAGGCTTTTTTCTGCATCATTTAGAGTGATCATGTCCTTCAAAGTATTCATAAGTCATGTTACATGTGTGTGAAATTTTCTTTGAATTGCCAGTTGAAACAAATTCAGTTAAGTAGAATCACTTCAGTGTTTTCTTGAATTTGGTTTGCAAGTATTTTATTGAGAGAGAGAGAGAGAGAGAGAGAGAGAGAGAGAGAGAGAGAGAGAGCTCACATTGTGTGGCACAATTCCTAAATTCCTAGAGAGTCATGAACAAACACCTCCACACCCTAGACGGAAAACTGACAACAGCCCAAAGCATATCCACCAAAGTCCCACTTGGTGAACCAGTGGCTTTGACTGGGGCTACTTACAGGAGGTGAAACAACTCAAAGACAGATACATCGCCAAAGCGCTCCTCACCATGGGTACCATACCCAGAACACAGCGCACAGTCCTCCAGCCGTTTAACAGGTTGGAGGGAGTCATTTCACAGCCTCGCTGATCCGAGCCTCTTCCAGGCAGCTGGGCTACGCATCCCTCCCCATCAGTGAGACAGCACCAAGTTCAGCACTGAATTCCTCCCCTTAGTGAGACAGGGCCCAGTTCAGCCTTGCATTTCTCAACCTGGCCTGATGTCGTCACCCAGGCAAGCATGGCAGTGGTGCCATTACCTCTGCTCCCACAGAGCAACTGGGCTTCAGATTTTTATACCTCAGTCCTATTTGTATCTCCACAGTGTATGCTATCTTGATGTCTCTTGATCCAGGGCTCAGTCAGGCCCCAGTCTCCATTACCCAGTCACTCTCTGTCCAGCTTGCTGTTGCTGTAGTGCCTGGGTCTGGGAGTGGCCAATACCTCCCAGCAGCTACTGCAGACCGGAACAGTGTAGTCCGCTGCCAGTGCTGACGCTTCTCAATAAAGCTGTCACCTCGCTTTGTTTTTCTTCTGCATTTTCTCTCATGAACTTAGAATGTTGTTTTCTGACCTGATTCCTTTCTTTTACTCAATGGCACAAAGGCTCCTTTTAAGCTGCCATCTTGTGTGGAAGAACTAATCAATCTTTAGCATTTCTTCCATGAAGTACGAGGAAGGAATCTTTTTAGAGAATATCAGTTTGCTGTAACTAACCTATGAGTAGTTAATAAACAAACACACTTCTTAAAAAATAATTCTACTGGGACCATAAAAGAGTTGAAAAGGGTATTTTGATGAAAATACTAGTACCTGATACTATTGAACTCTCTAACTGAATCAATGGGTACAAAACTGCACTGTCAGCATGTCCTGCTTTAAGAAAACAAAACACAACTGGCTGCCTGGACAGCCCCCAATTTTTCTCAATACATTGGAGCATCTATCTTCAGCCTTTTGGCCCAGTATCTCTGACAGGCATTAATTGTAAAGCAGGAATTATGAAGGACTTGCCCACCCTGTCTTGGCAGTTGTCTGTCATTTCTTAGTTTTGGAAGCTGCTGGTTCTGCACTTCATGTTTACTCAGATATATTTATCCTTCTCAGATCTCTGATGTGGTTGAAGACTAGATAGTTATAGTCTCACAGTTAAATTTTACATTGTTTAGGAATTAAAAGGATGTTCTAGATCTAAGAAGATGTTTTTAAGTTGGTAATTTAAGTTAGGATGGAAACTGAGTTAGGTATAGAAATTTAAACTCATTGAGATAGATAGATAGATAGATAGATAGATAGATAGATAATAGAATATTAATATCAATTGCCAAATACGCATGGACTGGATATTGGGAATGTATGTTATACCTTATAATTTTCATAATTATGGTCTAATTATTCTTGTTGTTTTGTATTGTATTTAATGTTATAAGAAAAAGAGCTTTACCCAGCCATACCACTTCTGGGTATACATCCAAATGATTCCTCACCAAACCACAAGGACGTTTCCTCATCTATGTTCATAGCAGCCTTATCTGTAATAGTTAGAAACTGGAAACAACCCAGATGTCCCTCAACCAAGGAATGGATAAAAAAAAAAAAAAAACTGTGGCACATCTACACAATGGAATACTACTCAGTCATCAGAAACAATGAAATTATGCAATTTGTAGCCAAATGGATGGAACTAGAGAAGCTCATCCTGAGTGAGCTAACCCAGACTCAGAAGGACGCACATGGCATCTATTCACTTATAATCGGATTTTAGCCATATAGTACAGGATATCTATACTACAACCAATGCACCAAAGGGAACAGGAGCATAGACTTTGTTACCTGTCAATGAGACACTTTGCTCTAGTGGTGCTGCCTTGTAGGCCCCCAGTGTATGAGGAGGCTCTTGGCCCTCAAATGACTGCTGAACTAGGGTGGGGGACTGTTATGTAGGGACACTGCACTCTGGAGGAGTGGGATGGAAGGGAGAGTGGGGAGAGGGTGGGACGGCAGGACTGGGAGGGGTGGAAAGAGGACACTGTGATGGAGATGTAACCTGAAGCAATAAATAGACATAAAAAAAAACGAAAAAGAGACTTTTATTGGACTAAAAGGGGGAGCTGTTGGGGGGAAAAGATACATCTTAAATTAAAAAAAAAACAGATAGGAAAGGGAGGGGGAAGAGGGTAGGAGGGTGCAACCAGGATGGGGAGGAGGGAGGGGACTATGACTGAGATGTAACTTGAAGAAATAAATAAATGTTTAAAAAAATTTGATCTTTAAACTCATGGAGATGGTTGCATAGTAGACTGTTAAAGTCAGTTGCCAAGTATGTATGGACTGGACATGGGAATGTATGCTAAGCCTTGTAATTCTCATAATTGTGGCCTAATTATTTTTGTTGTTTTGTATTGTGTTTGTTGTTATAAGAGAAAGAGCCATTTGTTGGACTGAAAGGGGGAGCTTTTGGGGGGGAAAAGATATACTTTAAACTTAAAAAAAGAAAAAAAGGAAGTGGATGGGGGGATGAGGGAGAAGAGGGTGGGAGGGTGGGACTAGATGGGGGAGTAGGAAGGGGATTGTGATTGAGATGTAACTTGAAGAAAAATAAAATACAAAAAAATTTTTGAAAAAAAAAAGTAGCCTGGCATGGTGGTGTAAGCCTTTAATCCCAGCACTTGGGAGGCAGAGGCAGGTGGATCTCTGTGAGTTTGAGGCCAGCCTGGTCTACAAAGTGAGTCCAGGACAGCCCATAGTGCTACACAGAGAAACCCTTTCTCAAAAAACCAAAAATTAAAAAAAGAAAGAAACAAATAAAAAAGAAAAGAAAAGAGAAAGAAAGAAAGAAAACAAAATATATGGTGAACTCATCCTAGACAGCATTTCAATGGGAGTTGATTCCTGCTCCCTCTGGGTATGGTAAAAGATTTTTCTGAAGGTTGAAATGGTTAGTTATTTGAATGTAAACACAATGGAATTTTCTTCACTGAAAATTAAGTGTCATATCATTTTATGAGTAGATGTATAATACACAAAGCAAAACTATATTTAATCCTGAATATATTATGTTTGAAGAAAATTAAACCAGAAACCACCCAAGAATTCTAAACATCAGCTTTAGAACACTTTCTCTGAGACACACCTCATGACAAGAACTGGGGAAGACTCACATTAAAGGCATAACTTCCTAATATCTGAATATTCATAAAATATAAAATTATTGTTTCAATTTTTAAATACCTTATGTAGAAAATATGGCTTCACCTTTTTCAATAAAAGAAACAATTTTCTTCCAGAATATGAAATGTAATTCTGAATAAAAGCAACCGAAACTGGAATTCAACAAGATTCAGTTCTGACTATGTAACAGAATGTTGTGGATTGCAGACTTCACCACCTCACTGCCTTGGTGTCCCATCTCTAACTGGAGCAGATGAGGACAAAGGCCCTTGAAACTCTGAATGACTGTGATTTTTCCTTAAAATGTTCTACTAAGATATTTAGCACCTGTAAACAGCAGAAAGTCCACAGTGGCTTGTCTCCACTTTCGGTTTAGTAAACAGTTCACAGTCAGTCCCTCTCCCCACCCCTCCACCCCCATTTCTTCCATTATCACATTTTCCCTGCTTCCCAAAGTAACTGCTACAGCCAAACCCACTTACCTCAGAATAACCCACCTGCCCACAGCTCCTCACCTTCTTTCCCTTGTATATTTATTTCGCTTCTCATTTCTTCCTACTTTACTGAAAAGAAATTACATGAAAATAAAATTTATGAAGAATGATTGGCATTTATGGCCACCTCCATAACTAAACAAAAGTTTAATAAAATAGCTTATCAATAATTCATAGAAATGGAAACCAAAAAATGCCACACCTTCATTGCTGGTCACGCAGAGGGTATTTATATTTATAGCAAATACATGTTTTAATAGTTATGCATCAAAACAAGTTTTCATAATATTTTATGCTTATATAGATATATATTACTATGTATACTCTAGTAATTATACAATTCTTATTTTAAACCTGAACGCATATATTCAATTTGCCCCATTTCTCTCAATGTTTTTAGGTTTGCAAGTTAATGCCACTAGATAGTGTCATAGGCAGCCAACGGGAGAAAAGGAAAAGTAGACAAATCAGAGCAAGGACCTCTGCTCAAGGGTGGTGGCTGGAGTTCACTAACTGACGTTTCCCACGGGCCTAGGGGTGAGAAGTGGTATTTTTATTTCCTTGTGACTGTCAACATGATGGCTCCCTTTGACATTCCCTCAGGAAGGAAGTGAGCCTGTGTCTGTGTGTTCTGACGGGAGAAGGAAGTAGAAAATGTACCAAGCAGACAGGCAAATGAGAGTGGCTTTAAAAAAAACAAACTGAACCAAAGGAAAATAGCCCTGCATGGAAGGGCACATGGAGGGCTGATAACTTGTAAGATAATGCAGAGCACAGAATGACCGTCTGACCGTCATTTTTACCACGTGCCTTGGGTTGAAGCTTCCCTCCTACTGTAGCTTGTTACCCATCTTGGCAATGCTGATCCGCCCAAAGGGGCTGGATCTCTTTTCTGGAGGCAGAACGAACTTTTCTATACAGAGTCATGAAGCAGGGTTAAGGGGATCACAGTCCCAAGATACCTCTGTGGGACCCAGTCATGTGGTAGAGGCCAATGCTAACATGGTCCCAGTGATCTTTCTGGGTGCATGCTGCGGGGATGCTGTTAGGGATTATACTTTTGTATTATTTCCTCACTTGAGTGTTGGGTGGATTTATTGACTTGTGTCAAACAAACAAAATACAATGGATGTCACTCTTGAAATTAGATTATAAAGAGATGGTGTTTTCCTTTTCGTTTGAAGTCACGGCTCTAGAGGAAGCATGTCCTGAGACAGCCTGTGGAGAGAACTCAGGATTCAGCTCAGAGGCAGATTCCTACCCACGTCAGTGCTCCACCAGGGAACTCGAAAGGTTCTCCCTCCATCAAGCCTTGAGACAACTGTGACTTCAGTTGACATCCTGATTATAACTTCCAAATAGGGTTACCCCAAACCACGTAGCTAAGCTGTTTTGAAATCCCAGACTGCAAAGAATTTGAGGTGACGTGTGTTTGTTATTTTAAGCTGCTAAACTTGAAGTGATTTATGAGCCTTAGGAGATAACCAGGGCAACCAACAACTGATAAGGAGCAGTGGGAGACTTAGGGGTCCACAGGGGAAAGATGAAAGACTAGCCGTGTTGTGCAAAATAAAATATCAAGAACCTTGTAAGTGTATCTTAGGTCACTCTCTCTACACTCTAATATGGGGATCACTGGCCTCATGCTAGGTGTGATTAGCCTAGTGTTAAATAAAAAGAACTTCGCATATAAAATAATTGAAGGGGCTGGAGAGATGGCTCAGAGGTTAAGAGTACTGACTGCTCTTCCAGATGTCCTGAGTTCAATTCCCAGAAACCACATGGTGGCTCATGACCATCTATAGTGAGATCTGATGCCCTCTTCTGGCCTGTAGGCATACATGCAGACAGAACACTATATACATAATAAATAAATAAATCTTTTTTAAAAAAATAATTGAAAGATTTTTCAGAATCATACTTTATATATAGCAGCACAATTTATAATATTAAATAGTGTTATAGTAGAAGGACTTGATACAGTTTTAAACAGAAGAAAAGACTACTTACTGGATACATTTTTAACATTAGCCTGTTTAGAAAATGTGATTTCAAAAATGTTCTGGTGAGAGGATTTGTAACTTGAAACTTTTCCTTCTTTTCTTCTGTTTAAACTATATTAATGGACTAGAGAGATGCTCGCTCGGTAGCTAAGAGCATCTGCTGCTGTTCCAGAGGACCTGAGTTCAGTTCTCAGCATGCCAGCTGACTCACGACTGCCTTAAACTTAGGGTTGGGATATGTGATTCCCTCTTCTGCTTCCCACCATCACCCCATGCACATGCCCTACGTTACTGTAAGGTACATAAACCTGCATAACTGTGGTGGTTTGAATAGGAATGGCCCCACAGACTCATGTGTTTGAATGCTTGGTCCATAGGGAGTGGTACTACTAGAAGGTGTGGCTTTGTTGAAGTACTTGTGGCCTTGTTAGAAGAAGGGTGTCACTGTGTGTGCGGGGCTTCAGGGTCTCAGATGCTCAAGCCAGGCCTAGTGTCATTTTCACTTCTACTGCCTGCGGATCCAGATGTAGAACTCTCAGCTCCTTGTCCAGCACCATGTCTGCCTGCGCGCTGCCAAGTTTCCCCGACATGATGACAACAAACTAAACCTCTGAACTATAAACCAGCCCCCAATTAAATGTTTTCCTTTATAAGAGTTGTCTTAGTCATGGTGTCTCTTCACAGCAATAAAACCCTAAGACAAGAATACTACATTTCATGAAAAAAGAGAAAAAAAAAACTACATTTAAATAAAATTTTAAATAATAAAAATACAAAATAAAGAAGACAGTTGAAAGACTGCTTTTGTGTGAGTCAGGAGGAGATAGAAGGAAAAATAATAGGTTTTTATGTCAAAGAAATGGAAGGACAGCTTGGAAATCACCAAAGGAAATCATACAAGAAAAAAGTAGAAAAGAAAGCTGATGTAACAAGAGAAGTAAGCTAAACATAGCATCCATTGCTCGGTTCTCCAGTGGGGAGGAGAGACTGAAGCCACTTCCAAAGCAGAAGGGAAAACAAGAAAAATCTCTCCTCATATCTAGCCTTTGGCCCTCAAACCCAGGTTCAGGTTCTGGTGTAACAGTGGTTCCTTTGATGGACAGGAAAGGTTAATGGAGAGAGGTCTCATGTTGTCACACTCCATGACTCAGAAGGCAGTGACCAACCTTTCCTTCCAACAAGTCCCAATCCCATTTTCATGTCTGTTTTTTTCTCTGTGACCCACTGGATTAAAACAGAGTGGTTCTCATGAGCATGAGTGTGCAGCTATCCACTGGAGCGTGAGTAACTCACCAGTGGTTCCCTCCCTAAAGACAATAACTTCCTCAACTCCCAGCAGCTGTTGACTCCTATTGGCTCCCTTTGGGCAGGGTGGGGCCCCATGAGCCCCTGGCCACACTCTATGATTCAGGGAGTGCTCTCTTAACAAAGAGTCTTTGTTTTGCTTTTTACTGTACGTGCCTAGTACACATGAGTTGGGGGTCACATATGTGTGCAGTTATGTGTATGTGTTTATCCTTGATGGCTCTCTGTAACACAAAATTGTTATTTAAAATACGTATATTTATTAATACTTAACAAACACATATAAAACACCTATATCCTATAACCTAATAAATACTTAATACCTAATACCTATAAAACACTTAATATCGAAGAACACCTAACCAACCCTATCTTAATTTTCTTAAAAGGATATTAATATTCTTAGTGTAGGTTCAGGTGGGACAGGAGTCCCAGCAGGCAATCCTTTCAAAGCTTAGCCTCTGCTGGGCCTAACTTTGCCAGTTCGTATAGTCAGTTTCTTTCAACTACTAGATTGTGCCAGCTCTTGAGACCAGCCTATTTTAGCCACTAAACTTGAGGTCGGCTTCCTCCATCAGCTGAGACTCACTTCTATAGTCTCCTCAGCCTATGAATGTTTTGTGGCCTAGTGCTCCTCACTGTGGTCTCCAAACTCCATCCACCTTTTCTGCCCGACTTATTAGGCTGACTTGCAGCGAAAAGTCTCTCTCTTAGACTCTGCCTCTCAGTTTATGACCATTGCAGCCTAAAGGCTGGCGAATGGCACACCTTGTTTCACTTCTCCATCACTCACTGTCCTCCCAATCCATGAGGGCAAGAGGAAGAGCCACGTGGACCTCTCTGGTTATATAGTGCGTAGTCTCAAAGTTACTCCCAGGGCATCACAGGCCTATTAGCTCTCTCGAGGTACTTAGTGGTCCCCCTAGCTTCTCGTGGCAATCAACATCATCCACAGCTTATGTAGTTTCTTAGCCACACCCTTTCAACAAGGCATGTCATGTTTCTCATTGAGCTGTGGCCTCATCTGGGCTCTGCCCATCTCAGTCCCAAGTCCAAGAGATGCTAAGCTCCTCCTTTATGTGCTGCCAGGTGCCAGGCTGATTTGCATACTAATATACTAAACAGAACTAACTCCTGCCACAGCTCTCCATCTTATATTTTGAGACAGGGTCTCTTCCTCAACCTGGAGTTTGCCATTTTGACTAGTCTGGCTAGCCAGCTTGCTCCAGGGATCCTCCATCTCTGCTACCTGCCCACTGGGCTTACAGGTGAACCACCATACCCCCCTGACTTTTGCAAGGGTTCTGGGGATCAAAACACCTGTCCTCAAGCTTATACAACAAGCACTCACCCCACTGAGCCATTTCCCTAACACTAATAATCTATTTTTTAAAACTAGGGGTCAGGGATCTGAGATCCACAGCCTCAACATGTTCTGCCACAGCTTCTGGACAAGTGAAGGCCCAGAGAGGCAGTTATGAAGAACAAGGTACTGGACCAGGGCTGGCCCAAGGGTGTGGGCAGCAGGTGGCTGGCCAGGGCTGGGAGGTTCATAAGGAGAGATAATTCCACCCTTAGTGAATGGGGATGGATCTTATCAACTAAAAATTACCCTGGAGCCTGGAGTGTGATAGGTCTGTGTCTGAGGCCAGCTTGTAGATCAAACCCTGCATTAGTCATTCACTTCCCAAGACCTCTGAAGATGTGAGGTGTGTGTGATAGCCACAATGCATCTCTTCAGTGGAGGTGATTAATACTCAGGCAGCCTTAAAAGTGAAAGGACAGGCCATTTGCCTGATCTGATCTCAGTGCAGTAGTTGCTTTACATACTTTCTTTTTTATTATTATAATGTTTATTTATTACATCAAGTTACATCTCCATCATAGTGCCCTCTTTCCACCCTTCCTGTTTCCACCCTCCCACCCTCTCCTCTCTCTCCCACCCATCCCACTCCTCACAGATACCCTCTAAGCTACAACATCCACTCCAGGGGCTCTGAAACATCTCAAGGGTGAAAGAGTATATTTGGCCCACAGAATACAAAACCCAGTGTGACAAGCAGAGGCCTTTGCTACGCAAAGAAGAAAAACTGCTAAAGTTGAAGGCATCTCTCAGCAATGGCACAACAGAGGAAAGACAAAAACCACAAGTTTAACTGACCCCCACACTCTCCCCATGCAGGTAACTGGCATGTCCAATTTATAAGAGTTCAGTAAGACATTGCTCTAACTCCCCCAACCATTTTCTCTTGTGATGTGTCTTTTTTTCCCTCCTCCTCCTTTGACTTGTTTATCCATGGCTACCCTCAAACTCACCCTCACCATGTAGCCAAGATGACCTGAAATTTTGATCCACTAAACTCCACCTCCTGAGTGCTGGGATTACAGACAGCCGGCGCTACTGCACCCAATTCATGCAGAACCGAGGAGTGAGTCTGACCTTCATGCACACTAAGCAAGTACTCTGTTAACTGAGTTGTATCTCCAGTCCTAACTGTCTTTTACCTACACATTCAGAAGGCTTATTTATTGTATTTATTTTTAAGATTTTGGTTTCTATTTGTTATTCTCCTCCATACATTCATGTACTTTTGTTATTCATTTTTCCCATTTGGGGCAACATCATTTCTTTTCCATAGTTATTTGTTTCTTTTTTGCCCCCTGTGTGCCTGCCTTTGGCAGCTTTTTGACTTTATTATGTGCATTTTTGTGTTTTAAATAAATTTATGTTTTTATTTATCCTTACTGTTCTAATATTTATCTAGTTTTGGTTTTTAAACATTTCTTTATGGGGAGGTTTTTTCTCTTCATCTAAACAACATTACTACTCACTCTCTTCTTTCTCTTCTCATGCATTTAATCTTGATTTCTCTCCATTTATCCCCTTTCAATGTCTCTCCCTTTAGCTAATTGTTTTACTATTTTTACAATTACCCTAACTTTTAATTTGGTAGCATTTTTAGTTATATGTCATCGGTGATATATAACTGTATTTCTTTATCAAGCGTAGTTTGATGTTGTCAGTGCTACAGGAGTTTGTTTTCTTCTCACTGGATGTTGAGGCTTCAAGAGTAGAGTGTTCACTTTTCCCTAATGATGCTACCTTGTAGGCCCTCAGTGTATGAGGAGGCTCTTGGCCCTCATATGACTGCTGAACTGAGGCAGGGGACTGTTATGTAGGAACACTCCACTCCAGAGGAGTGGGATGGAAGGGTTAGTGGGTAGAGGGTGGGAGGGCGGGGCTGGGAAGGGAGGAAAGAGGACAATGATAGAGATGTAACCTGAAGCAACAAATAAATAAATTTAATTATTAAAAAAAAGAGTAAAGTGTTCAATAAAAAAGATCCCCTTCCCATCAAAGACAATATGACTTCCCTGAGACAGAATAACTCCTCTAATACTGTATTCAAAGATTCTGAAATGGAAAAAATGCCAAATGGAGATTTTTAAAGTTTTCTGGTTAAAAAAAAAAAAAAAAGGTCAGTTACATCCAAAATATTACAAGTGAGTGGATGGGTCTACTCCAGGGCCTAGTGATGGACCTACTTAAAAGTTCCGAGGAACGGAAGGCAAATGCAGGGGACTGGAACAAGTCCAGCAGTGGGCTCTCAGTGAGTGTGCTTGGAGAATGGCCTCACCTCAAAGGTGATCTGGAGGACCTTCTCTGCAACCTCGAAGTAGATAAAATTTGAGACTGTAAAACTAAGAAAGAATACTACAAGTTGCAAGAAAAAAGGACAGAAGCAAAACCATTGAAATAACATCAGACATCCCAGTAGAAACCCTGACAAAGTACGAAAGGATGGAATGACATATTTCAGGCCTTGAAGGTACAAGACTGCCAAGTAGGTCACCTACTGTATTCAAGAAAAGTTAGCCTTTAAAGTCAGTGGAGGAGAGTCCCTTGTGGAGAAGCCTTTAATGTCGCTGCCAGGGATGTTCCTGCAGCAGTGACATCACCGGGGGATTTATACTTTGAAGGTGACACCCACCACCATCTCTGCCACCTCCAGGCCATGGCAATCTCAACCACAACCCATCAGTGGATCAGTACAGACCATGCCAGTTAACACTGTGAAGGAACAGCAGCAGAAATTTTAATGGGCCAACCTGGTGAAAAGCAACCAAGGGCATTAGACTAGAGTGGGGAAACCATGGTAGTACATGCGCATAAACTAGTATATGTGGCTAGGGACCATGGATGCTGCTCTGCCAGCCAGAGAAAGTGACTTCTGCACCCAGTAGAACGCAAGGCAGAACCCAGGGCTCTGTCTCCACACAGAGGTGAGAGGGTCTCAATTCCCTCCATGAATTACAGACAGCCCTGACTGTGTTATGCTCTTTCCCTAAATCCTAAGGGACAAGACTATTGCTTGCTGTGGTGGGGAAAGCAGCAGGGAATCATGGGAATAGTGGCAAATAGTGGTGAATTTGCACAAAAGTCCTTCTCAGCTGGATGGGCACACTGAGTTACCTTGTCTGAACAGCTGAGACTCCTCTGACCATAGCGACAAAAATCGATGACAATTCCAGGAAATAGAGGAACCAAATCTTCGCAATGGGAGAAGGAGTTTGGATATACTCTCTTTCATGTTTTGTTTTTATTTTGCTATTCAGTCTTTTGACATCTGAGTTTGGTTTAGTTTTTTTCCTCCAAGTTTCTTGTCTTTTTATTGCCATTTGAAATTGTATACATTAATAATGTGTCTCAACTTTAGTCTCACTGGGAAAGACCTTTATGACCATCCTTTATAATTCTACACCTATAAAAATCTGTTCTCAGGCTGGAGAGATGGCTCAGTGATTAAGAGCACTTCTGCTGGCTGCTCTTCCAGAGGTTTTGGGTTCAATTCCCAGTAACCACATGGTGGCTCATAACCATCTATAATGAGATCTGGCGCCCTCTACTGGCATGCACTCAGAACATTGTACACATAATAAATAAATCTTTTTTTTTTTAAATCTGTTCTCCACTTCTACAGCTGTAATGATCTTTCTACTACTTATGCTTTCAAGCCCCGTACAGTTTCTTCGTCACTCACAGCTTACCCACTCTTTTCTCCTCTCTCCATTCCTTCATCATTTCACTACTTAAGTTTGATACCTGACACTCTGAATAATCTATAAGTTATACTTTCTTCAGTCAGCACAATGAGGTATCCATGTACTTCATGTAGCAGTGCAAATCTACAACTGCCAAGAAAGTAGTAAGTGGCATTGCTGTCACACCCCCTCAGTGGCATCAGGAAAATAGCACAATTAAAAAAAAAATTAAACGAGGAAAACAAACAAGTGTTAGTTAGCAAGCAGGCGGGGAAGGGATTCACACATTGCTATCAGGAATGCAAACTGGGCCTGACTCTATGGAAATTGGTGTCAGGTTCTTTACAAAACTAAGACTACAAGTACCATGTGACCCAGCTTCACCATTTCTTGGTATGACCATGACCAAAGTCAATGGACCACAAAGACACCTGCACATTTATGTTTTGTTACCGTAATGCTAAGTTACAGAACCAGTTTAGGTGTCTGTCAGTAGATATGAATGGATGAAGAAATATATAGTTGCAACTTGATATCATCATATCGAGTGAAATAAGCCATAGAAAGATAGATATTGCATGTTTTCTATTATTTATGGGTTCCAGAATTCTGCATATCTACATAAAAACATAGATATGTGTGTATATGACGTATGCATATTTATTATATATAATATACAAGATAAAAAATCAGAAGAAGACTAGGGGTTGAGATCAGTGGGAAAGGATCTGAAAGGGAACTTAAGGGGAGGGAATAAGACTGAGGTGAATATGGTTCAAGTACGTGATATATTTAAAAGAACTTGTCTTTATGAAATCCAATACTATATATCATGAATAATATGTGCCAATGTCTATTTTTTTTTGCAGTAGCTGTTTCTGAGAGGTAAGGCCTAATGATGCAAGAAGTAGACTTTCTTCCATTAGAAATGTTCATAGCCAGGGTGAAATTACACGCCTCCAATCCTACTACTCTGAAGGCTGAAGCAGAAGAACTGTGAGTTTGAGGCTAGCTGTATAGGAAGGCCTGCATTGGCTATGTAATATCTCTAAACAAAAGAAAAAAGGGAGGATTGAAACATTTACATTATTTGTAATACATATTATAGCGAGTAAATAAATTTTGATGAAATCTTTCATTAAGGGCCAGTGAGATGGCTCAGCAGGTAACAGCACCTACCATCAAGTGTGATAAATTGGGTGCAAACTCAGCACCCTACTTGATTGAGGAAGAGAACACATTCCCTGTAAGTTGTCCTCTGATGTCCACACATGCTCTTCGACAGCTGTGTGTCCCCACAATGGTTAAGTAAAATAAAAACAAAGATATAACTATTTTTATACCTTTCACTAATACAAAAGAAAGAAGAATTTTTAAAAATGACTACCAAGTATATAAATCTCTGTGGCATTTTGGTGAGAGGAATTTGGGGTTGCCATTGACAGATCAGCTGCAGAAATACATTAATAATGTATCCTCTAATTGTGGGCAAGAAAATAACTAATTTTGGAAATGAGTTTCTTTTGGACCTAGCTTCCATTCTGGATCTATCCTCACAGTACTGTTTGTTTGTTTTCTTTCGTTTTGTTTTGTTTTGGCTTCCGTGTGCCTGCTAAGGCTTGCTATGATCTGAGCCCCCAGACTCATTTGTCAGAACTTACCATCATTGTGATCATATTCAGAGATAGGACCTTTAAGCCCTCATGGGCAGGGTGAGTGGCCCTTTAAAAGAAATTTGAGGGAGCTCTTAGTCCCTCTCACCATTTTCAGGAAGATCTGTGGTATTGCCTAGTCTTACCGTTCACTTACCCAAAGACCCCAGAGTTTCACGGCACTTGCCTTGCACCAGGATCTTCTTAGAGAGCATGTAGAGTACCCGCTGTCGGTTTCTTCACCTTCCTATGGGTCCAACTCCAGAACTGCTCATTCTGCAATGTTTTATAGGTAACCAAGGGAAATTCCAATTAAGGCTTCACAATGAAAGCCCTATGTCTAGGTGAAGCAAGGTGTCCTGTGCTCATTAAACATCTGAAAGGTCACTCTGTTCTAGACTCACCTAAAGCAACTGTCCGTCTAAAAGCTGTCCCGCCCATCCGTTACTTTGTGCTTCCTGTTACCATTCAGTGTTCTTTCTCTCCGCTCTTTGCATGGAACCAGTGAAATTACAGCTTGCGCTCTTGACAAGATCCTTCTGTGGGAGCAAGTCTGAATGCAGCTGCCTCCGTGAGAGGTCAGTAGCATTAGGAACAGGGGAGAGTTATCTGTCTTTTCCCCAGCTGAGACTTTTTTGTTTAAACTTTTCTAGGACTTTTGGAGATGGTTATTCTTGTAGGAGCACAATTATCTTTTCTCACTATAGGAGTCATCACGTATAATTAAGCTCTGCACTCCAAAATAGAGGCAGAAGTGCTGATCACTTTACTCCCGGCTGAATGCCGCCACCTCTACCCTCAAGAAACACAGAGGATTCCTGTGTCAACTGTAATTCCATTTGTTTTTGACACTAACTCAGTCTGTGCATCCATGAAGCATTTTAGGTTAGAAACGAGAAGTACGAACCACTCTGTCAGTCCGTACATCAAGGACTTTCAGCCCGTTCACTCTTCATATTTTGGATTGTGGATGCCAGTAACTCCCTAGTCATCACAATGACAAATATTTCCAGATAGTATTATAGTTCCGAAGTACTGTCCTAGTTAGCTTTGATACGACCCATAATAAGCCTGAGGAGGGATCACCTAGATCAGACTACCCCGTAGGCATATCTATGAGGAATCATCTTGATTATTAATTGATGTAATAGGGCCCAGTCCATTATGGGCAGTACTAACCCTAAGCAGGTAGTTCTGGGCAGAGAATAAAAACAGCTGGCTAGCCAGATGGTGCTGACACTCGCCTTTAATCCCAGCACCTTAGGAGCTATATTAAAGGGTCACAGCATTAGGAAGGTTGAGAACCACTGCTCTAAAAGATGGTACAACCTCTCATGCTTATAGATTGATAATGTTAAAATGGCCACCTTGTGAAAAGTAATCCACAGATTCAACACAATCTTAATCAAACTCCCAATGCTGTTTTTTTTTTCACAGAAATTTAAAAAAAAAAAAAACTTAAAATATATATGGAAGTACAAAAAGTCTCCACATAGCCAAATCAGTCCTGTGCAAAAAGAATACTTCCAGAGGTATCATATTACCTGACTGTAGGGGTTAGATAAATTAGATTTAGAAAATATATAGGAGTTTCTGATACTGTCTCTTAATTCAGGGCCTGAAGAGCATTATCAGCATGAAGTCAGCAAAAACAGGAAAGACTCAATAGACTGAAAAACAAGTTTGAAGTCAGGAAAACAGGAAAGACTCAATAGAATTGAAGAAACAAAGTATCTGGCCTGACATTGTTTTCAGCTGCTAAGTGGGCAGAGCCCAAATTAAGCTGAAACAGAGTTCCTCCTATTTGAGGACAGTGCGTGGAGCCCAGAAGAGAAGAGGCCCCTGATGCTAGAGAGCTCCAAGAGTCCTGCTGAAAAAAACCGCTGGCCATTGATGGCCAGCTCTCTCCCTGAAGCAGAAAGAAGCCGGTGAGCAAAGAATGCCTGAGCAAGACACCAAAAGGCCAAGGACTGGACCCTGTGGCTCAGCTTTTGCCTAGAGGGGTTTGATCTGTCCAAACAGTGGCCTAAAGGAAACAGTGCCTGGCTTTAAGGACTGAGGCAGAGCAGCTGAGTTCCTGATTCAAAAGAAGTAAGTTGGCCTGCAGATGGCTGGGGTCTCCCACAGAGAAGAAAGCATGAAGCTTTATTTAAGGTGAGACTGCAATAACCAATGACCCTGACGAACCTGCATCTGAGAGATCCAGAAGAAGGACTGCTAAATGTGTTAAAGAATCTACAACAAAGACTGTGTTCCTGACGACTGAGGACCTGCCCCAGAGACTGTATCATTCTAAAAGGTTATGAAAGTGGTTGTTATGACTATCAATAGGTTTAGTGGATAGGTTAAAGGGGTTGTAGGAATTTATAGGATTAAGAGTTAAGAAATTGTTGGTGTTTGTTATAAGTGAATTTAGTAATAAATAAATGAGTGTTAAATAATAATTTAAAAGTTTGGTTACATGTGGCGCCCAACGTGGGGCATTATGGGTAATTTTATTTTCAAAACTATAGAGAAAACTGCAGATTTTGAAACTATGATGCCAGTTGTTGACAATATGGCAATGTTTACTGCTGACCTCTAAACTGTTTTTCAATCAGACCGAATGTTTTATGCTGTTTACTTTTTTTTATTTTATTGGTTTGTCATAAGGAAGACGTCTGTTACACAATTAAAAATTATGGAAATGCAGATTGAGGAGCTTAAGAAAATTCTGGCAGGGCAGGTGACTGGAACTGAGAAAATGGCAAGTTCTTTTCTAGCTAGGTCTCCACAGTCGCCGCATGTACCAGTAGAAAAGCCGCCACGTGTGCCAGTAGGAAACCAGGTTGGTAATGGTGCTAATGTGGAACCAAGTGCGCCTCCAGAGGAGCTGCATGGTACTGCACAATCACCATCAGCTTTTCCAGTTATGTTTCAAATTAGGCCTGATAATAACGGTCAGCTCAATCAGGAATTAACATGGCGTCCAATAGACATTTTGGATTTAAAAAAATTTAAGGAGTCTATTGTCTCTTATGGAATGCACTCATCATTCGTTAAACAGATGCTAAATAATTGGGCTTTACAAAATAGAGTCATTCCCCAAGATTGGAAGGGACTGATATCAGCTGTGCTAGAAGGTAGCCAGCAATTACAATGGTTGTCATGGTGGAGACATGAAGCCACAAAATTAGAGCAGCAAAATATGGCAAGGGGAATAAATGTCACAACCCACCAAATGCTTGGTGAGGGACCTTATGCTGACATACGGTTACAGACTCAATTTTAAGATGTTGTCATCGAACAATGTCATGTTGCAGCTCTGAGGGCCTGGGATATGGTGGCTGAGGCTAGGAAAAGGTTTACTTCAATTACCAAGATAATACAAGGTACTCAGGAAACCTTCTCAGACTTTTTAGGGAGATTGACTTCAGCTGTGGAGAGAGATGTAGATAACCCTGATGCCAGATAGGACTTGATAAATGCCTTGGCATATGAAAATGCAAATGCTGAATGTCAAAGGGTAATTAGACCATTGAAAGCTCGAGGAGCCCCAGTAGATGAATGGATAAGAGAAACAGCTGATATTGGTTTTCAAGAGCATCAGACTAATGTCATAGCACAAGCAGTTGCTAGGGGTCTTAATGAGTGCTTTAAAAATGGTGAACTTGGTCATTTCCAAAGATATCGTAAGGCTGAATCCTCCAGAACTCGAAATGATAGGTACCTGGACTCTGCAGAACATGGTCATAGAAGGGAACGAATGGCTTTTAATGGTGAACATGGTCATAGAAGGGAACGAACGGCTTTTAATGGCAATAGAAGGTTAAGGTCTCCAGGATTTTGTACTTGTTGTGGAAAAGGTAAACACTGGTCCCGGGATTGTAGAGCTAAAACGGATGTCAGAGGTAATCCCTTGCCGGGAAACGAGGGGAGGGGCCTACCGGTTCAGGCCCCCCAAAACAATGTGAACCGTCGTCCATCATCCAACCAGAGGGAAACAGACAGGCAGGAAGAACAAAATTAACTATTGCTGATCTTTTACAGGCTACTGAAGGTACTACAGTTTTAGATTTGACCACAGATCAATCTAAAACATTATCCAAAACAGATGAATGTTATATGTTAACCACTGGTATCTATGGTCCTTTACCATCAGGGACAATAGGATTAATATTTGGAAAAATTGGATTAACTTGTCAAGGATTCTTTATTCATCCAGGTATTATAGATGGAGACTTCAAGGAAGAAATTGAAATTATGACATCCATATGGAAAGAGATGACAATTAATGCAGGGGACAAAATTGCCCAACTGCTGCTGTTTCCTTACACCAAGGGCAAGGTTGTTCCAATAGACAGAACAGGAGCAGTCGAAAATAGTGGAAAACGTGTGTATTGACAAACAATGGTGAGTGATACGAGACCAAAATTAAAAATACAAGTGAATGGTATTGAAATAGAAGGATTGCTTGACACAGGAGCGGATGTCACTGTCCTTTCACATGAGTCTTGGAATCCAAACTGGCCACTTCAAAGGGTTCCTACACATTTTATAGGAATTGGTAAATTATCACATGTAAAACAAAGTGTACGATGGCTTAACTGTGTGGGACCAGAAGGGCAAACAGGGAAGTTGAGACCTTATGTGGCTGATGTACCCATAAATTTATGGGGAAGGGATCTCTTACAACAATGGGGTACTCAAATTAATATTCCTACAGTGCCAGAAATAACAAATGATGAAATGATGGATGCTTTTGAGGAAGGTATTGATATGCATACTCAACAACAATTGCAAGCAATGTCTAGTGTTCAAACACAGGACACCCCAGACAGTGAGATTATAGATACTTTTGAGGAAGGTATTGATGTGAGTATTCAGCAACTGCAAGCTATATCTAGTGTCCAAACACAGGACACCCCAGGTATCGAGTTTCCAAATTTATACTAGGGGCCACTGCTGAAGTTCCAACAGCCCTACCCTTGAAATGGCTATCAAATAAACCAGTGTGGCAAGAGCAGTGGCCCATAACAAAGGAAAAATTGGAGGCTCTTGAGCAATTGGTAAAAGAACAGCTGGAGGCTCGTCATACAGAAGAGTCTACCAGCCCATGGAATTCTCCTGTGTTTGTGGTAAAAAAGAAATCAGGTAAATGGAGAATGGTAACAGATTTAAGAGCTGTGAATAGAGTAATTCAACCTATGGGTCCTTTGCAGCCTGGTATGCCTTTACCTTCTCTGTTACCAAAGTCATGGCCTTTAATAGTAAGCTTTTTCTCAATTCCATTGCATAAGAATGATAGGGAAAGGTTTGCCTTCTCTGTACCTACTCTTAAGAACAGTAGGCCAATCAAGAGGTATTGTTGGAATGTACTTCCACAGGGAATGTTGAACAGTCCAACTCTGTGTCAATATTTTGTACAAAAACCATTAGAAATAATGCGTAAGCAGTTTCCTCGATCTATTATCTATCATTATATGGATGATATTTTGTTGGCTGATTCTGATGTAGTTGTTTTAGAGAACTTATTTAAGGAAATGCAAAGAATTCTACCACTATGGGGGTTAAAAATTGCTCCTGAAAAATACAAAGAGGAGATTCAATCAACTATTTGGGTTATAAAATAAGTCAACAGAGAATAAGATCGCAAAAGGTATAAATCCGTAGAGACCAATTGAAAACTCTTAATGATTTTCAAAAATTAATGGGAGATATAAATTGGCTAAGGCCCACCCTTGGTTTAAGTACTCATGAGTTAAGTAATTTGTTTCAAACATTACAAGGGGATTCAAATATAAACAGTCCAAGATGTTTAACTGCTAAGGCAGAAAAGGAATTAATGTTGGTAGAACAAAGATTGCAAAATGCATACATAGATCGAATTGATCCCCAACTTGATTGTATTTTGGTCATTTTACCATCAACTCATTCTCTTACAGGGCTTATTATGCAGGAAGATAGTATTATGGAATGGATTTTCTTACCACATAAACAAAGTAAAAAATTAAAGACATACGTAGAAAAGATATCTGAATTAATTGTAAAAGGTAGAATAAGACTACGTCAATTATCAGGAATGGACCCGGCTGAAATAGTAGTGCCTCTTACTAATGCTGAGATTATGTCATTGTGGGTAATCAATGAAGATTGGCAAAGAGCTTGCAGTAATTATTTGGGAGAAATTAATAACAAATTTCCAAAAAGCAAACGTATTCAATTATAAAAAGAACTAATTGGATTCTTCCTCGTATTGTAAAGGGAACACCAATTCCTGATTCACCAACCTTCTATACTGATGCTAACAAGATGGGAATGGCAGGTTATAAGACAGACAAATCAGCAAGGTAATCAAAAGTCCATATACCTCAGTTCAAAAAGCAGAATTGTATGCAATCCTTATGGTGTTATTAGATTTTCCAGAGTCTCTTAACATAATTACAGATTCTCTATATGCAGAAAGAGTTGTGTTGCACATACAAACTGCTGAATTTATTCCTGATAACACAGAATTAACTTCTTTATTTATACAATTGCAACAAGTCATCAGAGGTAGAAATAATCCATTATATATAACCCATATTCGATCCCATACAGGTTTGCCAGGTCCACTGGCACAAGGAAATGAGGAAATTGACCAGTTACTCATAGGAAATGTGTTGGAAGCCTCAAAATTTCATCAGAAACATCATGTTAACAGTTCAGGTTTAAAGAAAAAATTCTCTATTACTTGGCAACAAGCCAGGGAAATAATTAAAAAATGTCCTACATGTTCTCTGTATAACCAAATTCCATTACCTGCTGGTAATAACCCTAGAGGTACTAAAAAGAATGAAATTTGGCAAATGGATGTTTTTCACTTTGCAGAATTTGGAAAACAAAGGTACGTACATCGTACCATTGATACACACTCCGGCTTTCAGTGGGCAACTGCTTTAAGTTCTGAAAAAGTTGATTGTGTTATTGCACATTTGTTAGAAATAATGGCATTTATGGGTGTACCTGCACAAATTAAGACTGATAATGCTCCTGCATATGTATCTAATAAGATGAAGCAATTCTTTGCATATTATAATATAAAACATGTTACTGGTATACCACACAATCCTACAGGACAAGCAATTGTAGAAAGAGCTAATCGTACCTTAAAAGAGATGCTTTTTAAACAAAAGGGGGAATTAAAGAATCCCAGGGATAGATTACACAATGCATTGCTAACTTTGAATTTCCTAAATGTTGGTGAAAAGGGTACCAGTGCAGCTGAGAGACATTGGGTTATACAAAAAATGGAGGAATTAAATCAACCAATATATTATAAGGATATGTTAACTTTAGAGTGGAAACCTGCAATGGTTTTAAGATGGGGACGTGGTTATGCCTATGTGTCTACAGGGAATGAAAAAATGTGGTTACCAACAAAACTTATAAAGATTAGATCTGACCAGGGAGAACCTCCCATTAGCTGAAATATGAATGTCTTCGCATGGTAAGAATATTTTATTAAGTTTATGGTGTTCATGATATTCCAATCTTTTATCCAGGATGGACAGAGTTTATGCCTTAAAATGGACTCACAAAGTTGTTCTGTGCCTTCCATTTGCTCAAATTTAGAGCAAAAATTTATTTTCAGAGCCAAGGACTGAATGACAATAACAACAAGACAAATGGGCCAGAAGATTCAACCTAACATACTGCTTCAATCACTGTTTTCTTAAAAACTTTGCATGCAAATCATTTTTAAAAGCGCTAGTCCAAAAAATGATCGATCTTACAGAGACTGGACAATAAAAGCTATAGGTAACTTTCCCGAGAATTGGCCAATATCTCAGTTTTTGAAGGGTACCCGAAAATATTTACACTCCATTCCCAAAAGATGGGTTGGAAGCTTTTTGTTATGTTATGTGTTGTGATTGTTGTCGTCTGGAATGAATGGATATATGTTATGTGTTGTGAATTGGATTTGAGGATTTTCTTTTTTCCCTCATTCTATTTTTTTGTCTCTTTTATTATTAAAAGCTTAAGATTATTTTGTTATATTGGTAGAAATTTAAGATTCTGTTTATTGATGCAAGTTTAAAAAATGTTTTGTATGTAATAGAAAGTAAGTTTATTGATAAGAATTTAAAATGTTTTGTTTGCTTTAATGTCTTTTGTCAAAAGATGTAAATACAACTATGTAATGTGAGAAGTGTAAGGTTATTTTAACACTTGCTTTAATGTATATTGATAAAAATTTAAAGTTAGTTTATGTATTGTACATAGACAATTTATTTACATTGTATATGTAGATATTATGTAGATTTATTTTTTATTTTACTAGAAGGGGGATATGTAGGGGTTAGATAAATTAGATTTAGAAAATATATAGGAGTTTCTGATACTGTCTCTTAATTCGGGGCCTGAAGAGCATTATCAGCATGAAGTCAGCAAAAACAGGAAAGACTCAATAGACTGAAAAACAAGTTTGAAGTCAGGAAAACAGGAAAGACTCAATAGAATTGAAGAAACAAAGTATCTGGCCTGACATTGTTTTCAGCTGCTAAGTGGGCAGAGCCCAAATTAAGCTGAAACAGAGTTCCTCCTATTTGAGGACAGTGCGTGGAGCCCAGAAGAGAAGAGGCCCCTGATGCTAGAGAGCTCCAAGAGTCCTGTTGAAAAAAACCGCTGGCCATTGATGGCCAGCTCTCTCCCTGAAGCAGAAAGAAGCCGGTGAGCAAAGAATGCCTGAGCAAGACACCAAAAGGCCAAGGACTGGACCCTGTGGCTCAGCTTTTGCCTAGAGGGGTTTGATCTGTCCAAACAGTGGCCTAAAGGAAACGGTGCCTGGCTTTAAGGACTGAGGCAGAGCAGCTGAGTTCCTGATTCAAAAGAAGTTGGCCTGCAGATGGCTGGGGTCTCCCACAGAGAAGAAAGCATGAAGCCTTATTTAAGGTGAGACTGCAATAACCAACTACCCTGACGAACCTGCATCTGAGAGATCCAGAAGAAGGACTGCTAAGTGTGTTAAAGAATCTACAACAAAGACTGTGTTCCTGACGACTGAGGACCTGCCCCAGAGACTGTATCATTCTAAAAGGTTATGAAAGTGGTTGTTATGATTATCAATAGGTTTAGTGGATAGGTTAAAGGGGTTGTAGGAATTTATAGGATTAATAGTTAAGAAATTGTTGGTGTTTGTTATAAGTGAATTTAGTAATAAATAAATAAGTGTTAAATAATAATTTAAAAGTTCGGTTACACCTAACTTCAAGTTATACTACAGAGCCATAGTAAAAGAAGAACAAAGAAAGAAGGAAATCTGATATGATAATTCCACAAAAACAGACTTGTGCATCAAAAAGATAGAAGACCCAGATATAAATTCACGCAAGTATAGCCACCTGATTTTTTTTTTTAAGAGCTCAAAAATACACATTGGGGAAAAGACAGCATCATCAACAAATCATGTTAGGAAAACTAGATATGCAAATGTAGCGTAATGAAACTAGATCTTTACCTCTCACCTGGCACAAAAATCACCCCCAAATGGATCAAGCACTTCACTGTAAAACATGAAATGACTAGAGAAAGCATTGAATATACTACAAAATGCAGACATAGGAGAGGATTTCCCAAATATGACAGTCATTCCGGAAATAAGGTCAATAACCAATAAAATGGGACTTTGTGACATGAAAGGACTTCCATGCAGCAAAGAAAACTGTTGAGTGAAGAGGCAGCCAGCCTGTGGGGATGGCAGAAAATCTTTGCCAGTTATACCTCTGGCAAAGGATCAGTATTTAGAGCACACGACGAACTAAAAAAAAAAAAAAAATGAAAACACCCAGAAAACAATCCAATCAAAAATGAGCTATGGTATTGGTCAGAGAGTTCCCAAAAGAAGAAACATGAACACCAAAAGAACACTTTAAAAATGTTTCAACGTCACTAACCAGAAGGGAAATGCAAATGGCTAAGATCAAGAAAACAGCATAGATGTGGGAAATGGAGAAACCTTATCCACTTCGAGTAGGAATCTAAACTGGGGCGGCCACTATGGAAATCAGATGGGTGTTTCACCAGAAGCTGAAAGTTTGAATACCGCACAACCCAGCTATTCCTCTCCCAAGGGGCTGTATCTATTATTGTTGCTGCAAAATGGACACAGAGACCAATTGCATTCTCACTCCTTGTCTTTATATTCACAGGCTAGTTCTGTTCTCAGCCTTGGACAGAGAAGCCTGTTTTTTTTTTGCGGTGGATGGTAGCTAACACAGATACTCAAGCCTGGGGAAAGTGCTGAGAGGAAGTGATTAGAGAGTGCTCACCCCTAAATGAGGCATCTGTGTCAGCCCCTCCAACATCTGTGGAACTTTGAGGAAGCAGGAGCAGAAACAGTGGAAGAGCTCCAGGGCAGGAAACAGCTCTCTGTAAGCATTGTCTTCTGGTTGTCACATGGCCATTGCAATCACAAGTACACAGCTGCCGGGAGTGCCTGCTTAAGACCTGCATAAAACTGGACCCTTTATTCCAAATGGACCAGGCCTGTTCGTGAGGCCCCACATCTTCCTGAGGAGCTCTAGGCGGCTGATGTTTGGTGGGAGAAAGGGATTTCATTTTCTTCAGTGTGGTAGCCATTGGTAAGTTTCTCATGCCTCAATAAATAACTCCCTAACCATGCTCATACAAGCAACTCTAATTCTCACCTTTTAGTTGGTTTGTTGTTGTTGTTTTTGCTTGTTTGTTTTTTGAGACAGGTTTTCTCTGTGTAACAGTACTGGCTGTCATGGAACTCACAGAGATCTGCCTGCCTCTGCCTCCTGGGTGCTGGGATTAAGATGTGTGCATTCGTGTGTGTGTGTATGTGTGTGTGTGTGAGAGACAGAGAGAGAGAGAGAGAGAGAGAGAGAGAGAGACCACTATAGCAACCCTAATTCAACTCTGTGGGGAGAAGAGAGATGAAGGCATACTTGGGAGGAAAGGGGTCAGTAGAAGTGGGAGGGGCTAAAGGGAGAGTGAATACTATTACATTGTGTGTGTGTGTGTGTGTGTGTGTGTGTGTAGAAGTATAAAAATAATGTTAAATTTTCTACAAATTTACTAGTTAAAATAAATAGATTTTAAAAGAGACTTGACCCTCTTCCAGGGTGTAATTCTCAGAAGGCCTGGACTAGCACAGACTAAATGGTGCTTTGCAAATCTGTGGATTAAAGGAATTTAACAACTGGTAGCTGAGGGCTGAGGGTTTAGCTCAGAAGGAGAGCCCCTGCCTAGCATGGGGAACGTCTTGTGCTCATACCCAAAACCAGACAGGGCAGGAGAGGAGCTGTCGACTGAACTGAGTTCATATATTAAAGTGTACAGCTGGCTCAGTGAGGGACAATTGGGTGCTACGGGCACTGCTGATGCTGAAGGAAACAGAAGCATTCCTTAAATTTGGCTTCTCAAGCGCCTAGACCTTATTTACATTGCAGACTCCTCTGAAAACCTAACGAAAGTTAAGGGCTATTTTGCTGCTACCCTTAAAATTTTTCATGCATAATTAGGTGATTGATTCATAGGTTCATGCAAGCCCATCAGTGGAAGCCCATCTGTATGTAGATTCCCTATGTAGATACAACTGGAGTCTGAAGCAGAAAACTGAAACATTAAAGTATACAAGTAACTTCCTTTTATCTTCAGAACTGATAGAGGATGTGGTAGGAGTGTGTGTGTGTGTGTGTGTGTGTGTGTGTGTGTGTGTGTGTGTTGTGTATGGAATATGTTTATATGTGTGAATGTAGGCTTATATGTGCTATACAAGCATGTGGAGGTCAGAGACAACCTAGGCTATTGATCCTCACTTTCTACATTTGTCTGAAACACGCTTTCTCATCATCCACAGCTGCACATGCCAGGCTAGCTGGCAAGTGAGCTTTGGGGGATTCTCTGATTTCTATCTTCCATCCTCCCATAGAAGAACTTCATGAGCTGTAGATATGTATGCTACAACATACACACACATACATACATACATACATACATACACACACATGCTTACATAAATACATACACACACATACATACAAACTCATACATATACACACACATGCACACACATACATACATACATACATACATACACACACATGCTTACATACATACATACACACACATACATACAAACTCATACATATACACATACATGCACACACACATGCTCACACACACATGCACACACACACCTCTTCTATTCTCCTCTTCCAGGCAGCTGATGAGGTTTACAGCTTGTCTGCCCTGGGGATTTTTCTTTGGAACTCTATTAAAATTGTCCTCAAAATTCTGTTTGAATCTTTCTTCAAGTCTTTCACTAATGAGACTAAGAACCTTGAGAGCAGGCCCTCATTTCTTTTGTATTATCTGGCAACCCAGATAGGACCCTCTCTAATTCCAGCAATATATTTGTTGTCCTGGCATGGGAACATCAAGGAAATTAAGAAGCAGGTAGGCTTTATCTTTCTGTCATTCCTTGGGATTGGGGAGAGTTGTATAAAGCTTTAAGTGATTTTGCCTCTGGGGGAAGAAAAAAAAAAAAGACTGTTTTCCCTCCTTTCTCTCTTGGGCTTTTGTGCCTGACTAGAAGGCCATGTAGTGGGAGATAAATAATATCATTTAACTACCTATCTTCTCTCTCAAGGTACAGGATTCTCCCCTCCTTTCTTTTCCTCTCCACCTCAGAGAACCCAGGAGACTTGGGATCAGGATGAGGGGAAGGGGAGGAAACCCAGAAAACTGCCCCGTGGTCCCAAGACAGCTGGTTTTTTCACAGGGAAGAATTGTCATACAAGGCTAACATGTTCGTTTCTTAAGGGTTCAAGTCTCTGACAGCACAGCCCATCACTGATCTGGCTGATCTCAACCCACTCCATATGGAGGTAGGACCAAATGACAACAAGGCCACTTTCCACGCCCCAGTTGCTCCGTGTGCTCCCAGACCAACAGTGCCACCTATGGGCACTGGGCACATCTCAACACCCATTCTGCTTCTATGGGTTCCTCTACATTTTGTGTATCCTTAATCTTTCTCCAAAACTCTGCTCTCTTCCATGTACCTGCTCGCCTGATCCCCATGCTGGCTTAAATGGTGTGTCTCCTCCACCCTGCTCCATTCTCTTCTTCTGGGAAGTTGTTGAGATTTACGGAGTAGTATTGTCAGTGCCTCCATCTCAGGCACTATGCAAACCAAATAAATGACTTACTATTTACAGTGTAGTTCTGTTGGGTGTTAGCACAAAATAAGGGTTATATGCTTTGTATGCTACTATGAGATCTTAGTAAATAAGATGTATTTTGTATGCTATTATGAGATCTTGGTAAATAAGATAGCCTTGGCCCCCAGAGAGGTCCAGGCTGTTGACTCCACAGCTGGGGGAAAGTGAGGTTTGGGGGTAAGTTAGGGGCAGAGAATTCAGTGTTTCTCATCTCATTCATACCCGATATGACTATTGCTGGTAGCTACTGTCTTTAACATCAAGTCTGTTGGGCAAATACACACTTTCCTACGTGAATCTGTTACAAACAAATTTTCTGAATGTGTGTAATAAGTTTCAAATTTTCTATTCCTCTAATTCCTTGATAGTCATTACTTAGGTATAAAAGGGCCAAGTGGAAGAAAAAGGAATGATCAGGAAGAAATGACTGAACTGGGAACAAGAAGCAGGCCAGGGGCTTCCAGATAATCAATTCTGCAAGCCCAAAAAGTTGTTCCAGGATTAAAAAGAAAGTACAAAACTGGGAGTGGGGATTTGCTTCACTGGCTCAGAGATTTCCTAGTATCCTCTGGGTTCAATCCTCAGCACTGAAATTAATTAATTAAGTGTAAACATGCCTACTCCCAGGTAATAGGATGAATTTTGTTTTCTTCTCTCCTGTTTTCTGTCTTCACTACATTTACTGCAATGAATACACATCACTTTTAAAACTACAAGAAAAGTACTTTTAAACTAATAAAATGTGTCACTGGAGAACTCCAAATAAAGTGTTCAGAAAGGGAGGATCCAAATGAGTGAGAATTGGTTATAAAGAGACACACAACCGTCAAAAAGTGTTCACATCAAGACAGAGTCCTTCAGGGTTACCATCTCTTGGGGTTGGAGTGGTGTGTGGTTCACTTCCTTGGCCTGCTTGATAGTTTTTGTTGCTCCACAGCCCAACACTAAAAATGGATCAATAATACAGAATATAAAATTGAAAGGGAAGTAGAGATTTACCACCCAAAGGTAAGGAAGCAGGAGGCTAGAGAGAATAACCACAATTTTTAAAAAGCCTGCCTTCTACCTTACAATATGCTTGTAGACCTTGGCCACCAGTGATTTTGATACCTACAGATCTTTAACTTGGAGGGTGAGTCAGGATCAGTGCCAGTGGGTACCTTCCCACAAGAAGTTGAGATACTGAAGCATAAAGACCTGACTGTGAGGACCCAGCTCTCCCTGCTGACAGATCCATCCTATACCATCAGTTATGTGGACCTGCATTTCCATATTGGTATTCTATGACAGCTGGACAGGTTCCAGGTTCTTTAGGATTTTCAAAAATAATTTGTCTGTTTTCTCATTTAAGTATGTTACAGGTCTGCTAATATTTGTTCTTTCAACCTCTTAGCTTCAAAGGGAGGAACACTGAAAAAGTTCTAGCAGCTTATCTGGAGGTGTGTTAAAATTTTCTCTCTATGACTTAGAATTTTTCAATTTATTCATGGGGCATGATTTTTTTCCCTCTAGAAATATCTCTCCTGTCTCTGTTTCCAGCATATGTTATCTAGAATTTCTTTTATTATCCCAACTGTAATTTGTAATGTCTTGCTTTATTCCTTGCATTAGTGCTAAGATTTTACTTGGGATATATAAGTTCAAAAATAACACAGTAAGGAAAGGAGGAAGTGAAAAAGGCACAGATGTGAAGCTACATGGAGCAATGTGTTACTATATGCTGTCTACTGTTAAGGCAGAAAGGACAACGTTTTCCTGAACATAGATCTGCACTCTATTATTAAGAACTTTATCCACAAGGGCTGTAAGAAAAGAAAGAATGGAGAATTTATCTGCCTCACCCATTACTCTTGCTTTTCATTCTACTTGGATCTAATTTCCTGTTTCAGTGTTGGGCTACATTAGCTATTTTCCTGTGCTGGAACCAAATATCTGACAAAACCATTTAAAGAAAGAAGGATTTGTTTTGACTTATGGTAGAAGAAGTCCACCCTGGTGGAAGGCTTGGCAGTGTGACTGTGAAGAAGCTGTCCTCAGTCAAGAAGCAGAGCTGAATGCTAGTCCTGGGCTTGCTTTCTGCCTTGTTTCCTATTTATTCTATCCAGGACTGTTGTAGAAAAATTATAGCTAATTAAACCATTTACTAGTATTTATATTATCATTAAGATTTGGCAGTGTTAATCCTTAACCTGCCATTATAAATCCTAGCCCATCTAAGCTAGCTCATAATTCTATTACCCAAATATGACCCCATATATACATATGTCCCTCTGGACTATTATTCTCCATGGAGTTTTTCTGACATTTGAACATCATCTTTTCTTTATGTTTAGATCCAGGCTCTGTGACCTACAAGACTTTCCACAGTTCCCATGAAGGTGTCCTGGCCACTTTAGAAGCAAGGCCACCTTGTATTAGGTGGCACAGGTCAGCAATGGTTCTGAGGCCATAGCAGAAATAGAATTCAATACTACCCTTGGCATTTTTTCACCATAATACTTCTTCTCCAGATCCCATTCTTGCTCAGCAGTGTCTTCTTCTTCAGTGTCTTCTTCTTCTTCATGTATGTTCTACATATTTTGTTCTTCAGTTAGCAAAAGGCCCAGAGCATAGCTAAAATTTTAATTTCCTGTCTTAAAGATCACTTTATTCATATGAAAACAAACTCCTCATTTTATCAGATTAAAAGGAGGAAACTCATCATGAATTCTGACACACTTCTCCAGTTCTTTTTTACTTTTTCCCAGCTAGCCTGAATTCCTCTATGGTGAGTGTGTGAAATATTTTTAACGTTCTTCTCACCTGATATTTCAAGATGTCTGTTAGGAAGGAGTGACAAGGTAAGCCATACAAATCTTACACATTGTGTTTAACTCTTCAGGGTCCTTTAGAGTGCTCTCCTGCCCTGTGCCAGAGTCAGGGCGAAACTGGGTGTACACAGGCAATATAAAATGGATGAGCATAGATCTGCCCTGGGCAAGGCAAAGGCTGACACACTTCATGAGCTGTGTGACACGGCCAGGTTGTTTCATCTCCCCCTACCTTTAAAATGTCAGTGACAAGCCCTTCCTCGTGAAATCAACAGTAAGTGAGGTCCTGTGACCCATAAAATACTTAAAATCTGTGTGCTGACACTATGCTGGGACCTCAGCAAAGTGGGACAAGTGTTCTCTGGCAGTGCAGGAGGCAACTTGAGAGTTGAACATAAAACCAAAAACAGCAGGGTGATTCTAGAACTGCACTCAACGATGGTTGTCAAGATGTGCAACATCTGAACACCGGGTTCTTCTGCTGAAAAACAGCTGTCTTCTGTGTAATCAGGTCTCCACTTGTCCCCCTACCACACTTATTCTTCCTGTATTCCCACACAGTTTCACTGCCTTGTCTTCAAGTTAGCCTAGACCCCTTCCATACTTTGTGGCATTTCAATCACCCAAAAAAAAAAAAATCTAATTGCTGTGCCTGAAAGATACATGATGACCTGTATCCAAACTCTATCCTCATTGTCCTAGTCTAAATTAAAGTCTAATGAACTTTGTTGGTTTGACCCTATCATCTACTTTGAAATGCTGATTTTTGTAAACTGTCTTTCTTTTCTATGGGTAAATCTGATGATAACTTCCCTAACATTCTTCCATGGGTATTTCCCCCTCTCACATAAGCCCCAAAGCCTAGAACCATGTTTTATTCGCCACTGCTCAATCAGTTCTGAGGGAGGATGAAGGACAAATATGTACTAGAGGGCCCGGCATGGTGGCGCACGCCTTCAATCCCAGCACTCGGGAGGCAGAGGCAGGAGGATCTCTGAGTTTGAGGCCAGCCTGGTCTACAAAGTAAGTCCAGGACAGCCAGGGCTGTTACACAGAGAAACCCTTTCTTGAAAAAACAAAACAAAACAAACAAACAAAATATATATATATATGTATACACTAGAGGAAGATGGTAGGAATAAGCACACAAGGCAGCAACAGTCAGTCAGGAAAGCATTTACAATCTGTCTTGGAAGGTACTGGAAAAATCAAACGGCACAAGTAAGTGACCTTTTCAAAGTCATTTGTGGTGATAAAAATGGATGTTCTTACCTCTGAGATGATTACAACATAATGAGTCTGGACCATGTATACAAAGTGGGTTAGGGAACACAGTCTGTGACTTGAAGGTTTGACAAAGATCTGTTTGCCTATGGTCGGCTCCATGAGGAGATAAAGAACCCAGAAGTAGTAACAGCAGCATGAACCATGGTGCTGGGAAATGCAAAGCGATTCACAGACTCAGGAGTCTAGGGTCCTCAAGGGAGGATGACAGAGATGAATAAGGGTTAGCATTCTTCATTCCTTCCTTCTCTGATCATTCATTCCTTCAACAAGTATTTCAATTATATACTTTTTCCTAATCTCTAGTTCTGTCAGC
Organism: Lophiomys imhausi; assembly: GCA_907164525.1. Classification (NCBI taxonomy): domain Eukaryota; kingdom Metazoa; phylum Chordata; class Mammalia; order Rodentia; family Muridae; genus Lophiomys; species Lophiomys imhausi. The sequence goes on from CAJQZJ010031917.1 coordinate 5,631,916, forward strand.
CAGAAGGAGCTATTCTGGGGTCAGGGCTTAAACCAAGGCCTTAGGAGCTGCCTGTAGTTACAGATCTTCAGTGACGTCATCATTGGCCTACTGCTTCTCTTCCCCTGACCTCTATTCCATTCCCCATGACATGACTTTAAACTCTCAAATATTTCTGTCTAATGTTCCAGCTACAGATTAGAAATGTCACCTTTTAAATGAATTAGACTAAAAAGGGGGGAAAAGGGAGTTTCAATGGTTGCACCTACTGTTTTGCTGGCATAAAAATTTAGGGTAGGGAGGTACACAGTTTAAGGCAAACCCCTGCCTGTAGTTTTCATATTTCTAATCATCAGTATTATCATTACCCTGGCTGCCGGCAATCCTTTGTGTAGTGAGTTGTTGTTCCCTATCAAAGCCTCCTCTCTTTTGGAAGAGACCTTCCAACAATGACTCTAATTACAACCCAAGGCGAGGCTGGGAGATGGTGTGTGTAGCAGCTTCAGTGGTGGGAGGTGAAGGAGGCGCGAAAGCTTATAATTTCCTTTGAGGTGTCTTGAAGTCTGACAGCACCCTGTGCGTGTGGTGTGAATGTGCAGTGACCTAGAATGTCAAGAGAGACTGACCCAGAGCAGCACATTGTGTCACTACTGCATGGATCACTAGTCAACACACGTGAGGGGCAGCGCAGAGCTGGTTTCTCTGTGATCTCTTTAAGCAGCGTGGCCTGGAACAGAATGTCCTAACATTTTGAACGAACACAGCCTCATGTTAGTTCTCAAAACTGTGTTTTCCTCACTGGCACTAAGCTTTCCCCAGCCATCAGTAGAGGAAATGCGTACTATCACCAATGGAGTACAAATTTGTTATTACTTTGAAATAAATTCGTTTCATGAATCACAATAGTATCCATGGGTACTTGAAAAACGGCACATCTATGCTTTAAAAATGTGATTTATTGTGCTCTCCAAAAACTCAAGGCCCCTTGGGTGTTTTTGGCCATATCCAGCAGCTCAGGCCTATCTCATCCTTCCCTTCAGCTGCTTGTACCGCAAGGCCAAGACATGGGGCAACACGTTCCTTGTATCTGTTAACTTTATTTTCATAAAAAGTTATTAAAATCTGTCATATTCTGAGAATCATGCTATAGGTCATAGAACAAAAAAGTTAGATAACCTACCCTCAAGAAACTGAAGTCAGATATACCAAATATGTCTGTAGCAGGACAATAGGCCCAAAGTCGGATGTGGTCATTCCTCCTGGAAGAGTGGTTAGAAAGGCTGCCGTCTAGAACGTTCATCAGTCAGCTATTGGCATAGTATTGTGAGGGGGAAAAAAAATCACTCAAAGCCATGGTAATTGAAATCAGTAATCCTTGGATTGATGGTCTACAAATCAACAACAAATCCACCAGGGAGTGCTTGACTGGAGGCTTTGGACTCTGAATTCCGACTGGAGAATTGAAATCAGATCTGCTTCACAGGGTTTTCATCCTCCCTGGCCTGGAGTATGTGTCCATAGTTGGTCATTTACTAAGGAGAAGGAGAAAGATCGATTTTATAAGGGGTCAAATGACCCTTTCACAGGGTTTGCCTAAAACACTGATATTTACATTATGATTCATAACATTAGCAAATTACTGTTATGAAGTAGCAACAAAAATAATTCTATGGTTGGGGTCATTACAACATGAGGAACTGTATTAAAGGGTCGCAGCATCAGGAAGGTTGGGAGCCACTGCTTTCAAACACCAAGGGCTTTCAGTTTCATGTTCTCCCTTTTACAAATCAGAGAACCAGATTTTAAGTTAATGGATTGAAAGCTGGGTCTGGTAAGTGGCTCATGGCACAGCTGCAGCCATTCAGTGGCACTCCAGTTTGGTGCTTGCTTCTCTTCAGCTGTCCCACATTTGTCTCAGCATCTCAGAGCAGACATGGACCCGTTCAACATGCTGTGCCTTAGCAGCTAAGACAAAGAAAACAACATTCCTCAGTGCTTACTGTGTTCATGTACCAACCCCTGTATGTGTGGTTTAGAATGTATTCTTCTTATACTCGCAGGTGGGAAACCTCGGTCTCCTGGTCACAGAATCACAGCACATGTCAATGTCTACCTCGTTCCATGGGCTCTTTCTTTGCCTCCCATGGAGGGATGAAGATCCTCCCCTGACTTTCTGCAGTGGTGTGAGCTGTATGGACTTAAATATGTGAAATCTTGACTTGAAGAAACAAGAGTGAATCCAGCAACACATCATTGTTGTTTGCTCATTTGTTTCTTACTGAGTTGAGTTTTTTTTCTATATTTCTATTTTGATTCTATTTTAGTTTGTAGGTGTGTGTGTGTGTGTGTGTGTGTGTGTGTGTGTGTGACATGCTCACACATGTATGCCACTATGCACATGTGGGAGTCAGTCCTTCCCTTTCACCCTGCAGTTTCAGGATGGAAGCTCAGGCTGGCGGGCTAGGTGGCATGCCCCTTTACCCTCTGAGTCATCATACCGGTCCTGACTTGGAACTTATGCACTGATAATGTTCAACTCCAGTCACTCCAGCCAACAATAAGCAAGCCCAGTAGTCCACTCACCGCCTTTCTGACCCAATCTCTATTATAATGAGAAAACTGAAGTCGGTGACCCCTAAATTCTCTATGGAAAACACCTGAGTACATGAGGTGTTCAGCCTGGGACTCCATGCTGAAACTGAAGCATAATCTCCCATTCCTTACAATTTTAAAATATTTGTTCATGTCCATTGTACCTTTGTATCGTGTTATGGAAAACTTTTCAAATGTATATAAACAGCATCATGCCACAAATGCCCATTCAATGTTTTTCACCTAATGCATTGGTCCTCCTCCTTCCTAATGCTATCAACCCTTCAATACAGTTCCTCACATTGTGCTGACCCCAACCATAAAATTATTTCATTGCTACTTCATAACTGTAATTTTGCTGCTGTTATGAATCATAATATAAATATCCAATATGCAGGATATCTGATATGAGACCCCAAAGGTGTCATGACCCACAGGATGAGAACCACAGACCTCAGGTTGCTATACATGGTCTAGCTTGGTCATTTTAATTGCTCTGTTGCAGCTCAGACATAACCACAGCATCTGTTTTCTCCTAGGAAAGTGAGCTGGATCTTCCTTTTAACACATAAAACTGCTGTAGTAAATCCTTTTCCTTAAATGCACCGTTGTTCTTAAGGACTACTGTTACTGACAGCAGGGCTTCTGGAATAACAGACTACAGGCTGTTCCTAGTCTGTAACTACTTAAATGTAGAATAAGCACGAAGAAACTTTCATGGTAGCTGGGCGTGGTGGCGCACGCCTTTAATCCCAGCACTCGGGAGGCAGAGGCAGGCGGATCTCTGTGAGTTCGAGGCCAGCCTGGTCTACAAAGCGAGTCCAGAACAGGCAAGGATAAGAACAGGCAAGAATACACCAAGAAATCCTGTCTTGAAAAAAAAAAAAAAACTAACTAACAAAAAAAATCAAAAAAAGAAACTTTATTGGAAATTCAACTGAGTGCTTTTATGTTTTTTAGATCTAATAATGAAGAATAGTCAGGCATAGACTTTGTATATCTATTTGAAATGTGGTTCTAGCAATTCATTTTTATCATTTTTTAAAGTAAATCTAGATTTTAAATTATGGATTATTTGAAACTCTCTGTGTGGTTTCTACTCAGACATAGAATCTTCACCTTGGCAATGGGTGTGCTTCTAACTCTGAGGGTTTTTACATAGAACACCCATCCAATCCAATGTCACCTGCAGTGTGTGGGTTTCCTTTTCCCTTGGTTGTGTGGCCCGGTTTTTAAATCGTGAAATGACATTTCGTTTTAATTAGTGTTTCTGTTTAGCAGTGAGGTGGAGTAGCCATTTCTATGCCTCTTAGGTTCTCAGCTGCCTGACTGGGCAAGGTCAGACATCTCAGTTTGCAAGTGCTGGGAACATAGAACACTTCCCTTCCAGCTAGAATTTTAATGCCATAACTGGTATGACTTGTTTTGAAGAGAAAAGCCCAGGAGCAGCAAGCTTTGACTTGCTGGAGGACAGGAACAGTCAGCAGCAGACTAATGCTCAGGCAGGTACCTCACTGCTTACGTGTGTGGAAACACTGGTACTTTGGGGTTGAGTCAACCACTCCGTCATCACCATTAAGACACTTCTGCAGAACAGTTTCCACAGAGAGTTCTGATCTGCTACCCAGCTCTGATTATCTGATAGGTTTTGGTGCTAATGAGCTCAAGGACAAAGACAGAGCCTGAGATCTCCTGTGAGCGTGGTGATTCCCATACTCTGACCTCTCAGTCACCGAGAGCCCCACGAGTTGGGTGAGAGGAGAAGTCTGGGAAGCGCATATGGACTTGGGAAGGACGAACTGGTTAGCACCAGTCAGCCAGAGAACCCACGTTTCCATTGTTAAGGGTTCCCAACTGCTTCTGATTAAATCAGGAGGACTTGGCATGGACCTTCTCTCCCCTTGCATTTCATCTCTCTCTTTTTTCACCCAGGCTAGCACACAAAATTGCTCAGAGAGCCTCAGGGTATGGCAACCTGGTTCACACACATTTGTTTCTTGGCTTGATAACTTTCCCACTCCTAGGACACCTGTTCTTATCTCGAACTCATAAGTCAGCTTGTGAACCTCCTCCCACGACGGTATGCTCCCCTAAATTAAAACTTTTAAAAGTAGATCCCGACTTGGGAAACAAACTTTTATTCAAGTACATAGCATTATTACAGAGATAGCTGATGATATAAACTGCACTTCTTCCTTTATTACATTTGAGTTACTGACCTTTGTGTAGTTGTGACCATAATATTCAATAGAGCCACTTATAGGAGGAAGGGTTTAATTTTGGCTAATAATTTCAGAAGATTCCCTTCACAGTTGCTTGACTTGGTGGGTAGAACACCATGGTGAGAACAGCATGTGACAGGGGAGAGCCTTTATTGCATGGTGAACAGAAAGGAAAAGAGAAGGGACCGGAAAGTAGGTATAACCTTCAAAGGCTTCCCTACTACTCTTCCAGCTGCGTCCTACCTCCTGAAGTTTCCAGAACATCTTTAAATGGCATCTTCAGCTAAATGCCAAGTATTTCACATGATAAGCATGTGAGTGGGCATTTCATAGTCAAACCATAACATTTTCATTAGTTTGAGTTTTATATATATATTCGGTCATATAGTATCTACTTTTTGGATGTGGCTTATTTTGCTTTAATAATATAATTGTCAAATTTGTTCATGCTGTTGTACACACTGGTGTTCTGTTTGTATCGTATAGTATCTTTCTTATGACTATACCACATGTGTTAGTTTGTATCTTTAACCTGAAGATTAACATTAAGTTAATTTTTACTCTCACTCAATGTGATGCTGCCTAGAACATTTATACAATGATCTTTTGGTATATATGTGTCCAAGCATTTGTGTTAGAAATACAGCTAAAAGAATACTTTTGGGGTCACGAGACTTTTGGATTCAAATCCAGTAGATGCTGGGAATCTCCCAAAGGGATGGAATAATTTATATTCACACGCGTAATCTTACTTTCAAAATTTGAGCTTCCTTTTTGAGGTGGGACTTTCTGGCTGCCAATTTAGCTGAAAAACAATGAATGTTGGGTTTAATGAGTGATCACACTTCAAGGGAATAAAGCATAGAGCAATAGAAGACAATGTGAATTATTTTGTCTCCCTGGTACATGACCCTGTTTGATTTCTTCTCTTAATTTGAAGACACCCTCCTGTGAATTCTGCTTACTAATGTTGACTCTGTTCTTTTGTACATACAATTCTACCTTTTGATTTTTTTTTTCCTGTTATATTCTCCTTTTGAAACCCAATCAGCTTCCCAATTCTCTATCAGTTTAAGAGAGAACAGTGTGTCCTTTCTCTCAAGTAGCAGTTACGCACAGTTTGGGTTATACATGCTGTTGGAAAGGGAATAGGATTCCAAAGAACCCTATTATTTTATGTCATGAGAAGTTTGCATGTTGATGTCCTAATCCCTAGGTTAGGAAGTGGAGCCACTGGGAAGTAATTAGCCTAAGGAATGGGAGCCTCTCATAGAAAGATCCCAGAGAGTCTTTTTGTTTCCTTCCCACCATGGAGGGCATTGTAGAGGGTACAACTATAGCCCAGAAAAGACACTAAATCTTTTGACAGTTTGATCATAGTCCTCCCAGTTTTCAGAACTGTGGGAAATGAATGTGTATTCTTTATAAGTTCCCTAGTCTATTTTGTTATAGCGTCCTAAGTGGACTAAGGCAATCACTCTAATGGGCAAACCTGAAAGTGGAGTCACCAAAGTCAGATGGAAATGCTGTCACTGACCGTGAGCTCTCACACAGATCATCTTTCTATCTTCAAAGGCTGAAGAATGTCTCTTAGATGATAAAAGATGCTAAGTGTCTCCATGGTGCTTAGTAAATGCTTGGCATGGTCCTACTTTGGAGCTTTTGAATTTTCCATTCTAGTCTTCACAGCACCTATCTGTGTAACCCCAAGGCTTGTATCAGGGATAGATATAAAATTTACAGAATAATTACTGACTTACAGCGGCTACTATGTAAAGAAGGGAGAGGTACTGTGAGCTCAAGGAGAGCTGCATGGAGATCAGCTAGGATTCACTTAGGTAAAACTGATTTGCATGCAGAAGAGAGAAGAAAAAGCACATGGTAGTCAAGTAAACAAAGATCTAGAGCTGTCATGGCCAAGGCTTCTCTACACACACCACAGAGGCCAAGGTCTAGGTAGAAGGGTGGTAAGTGGTAGGTAGATAAGTGAGAAAAATATCTTGGCTCACAAAATAAATGGCCATCAAGGAATAGATAAAGATTCCTGAGTTTTTCATTGTGTTTCCTCCAAGCCTCTTAACTTAGTCCTTTATTAGGATTTGAGTCCAAGGGATATACCAGGAGGTTGTTGTGCCCATAACGAGTAAGCAATGTTTGATTTATTGATACTTAGTTACTCAGGGCCTGTGACGAGACCATCCAGGTTCAAATCCTCCTCCTCACATTTGGACCTTGAATGAGACATGTAGCTACTCTCAGCTTCTGGCTCATTATCTGTAGAAAGGGCTGATGGATGTGTCAAGCATACTGGGCAGTTACGAAGATCAAATGGAAGAAAAAATGACTAGGAAGTTCTTTCTATACCACTACAAACTTTAGCTATTGGTAGTTTATGAAATTCCTTATTCCTTTAATAGTCTCCGTTCATTAAAGATTGAAAATTCTTCCCTAAGGGACAAAACTTGTAAGTATGATGCTGCTTTTACCAAAAAAACAACTGAGTAATTATGTCACATCCTACTCTTCTCAGACACTTTGAGACTGGCATGAGTACTGCTTCTGAAATTTTGCTCAGCCAAATAGCAACATGGCAGTGGCTGCTGAGATCTGAGACCACAAGAGTTAAAACTTAATAAAGTAAAGAAAGACTTATATTTCTGGCCATTATTTTACTTCCAAGAGCTATTTTTCTTTTTAAGTTTCCTCTTCTCTCCCCTCTACCCCAAGACTGGCTTTTTAAAGAATGATTAGAAGTCAGACATGACACACAATAACAGTTCGTTTTCTTGCCCTGTTTTGTAAGAAGCTAGTCTGTAGATGGACATGTTGCACAGAAGTAGCTAGAATGGGTGGAACAAACCCCAAATGCAATGTGGCTATGTCAACAAGCTCCCAGTTCTGGGCTGGACTTCACTCATCTCGGGTGTGTCCTGAACAGTTGGATCTGATGTACAGGGAATAACAAGACTAAAGCAATGTCATTACCCAAAAAAGTCACTTGACAAACCCTAATTTTCCAAAGAAATGCTGTAGTGTGGCACTAGAGTTGTGACAGTACCCTGGAAAATATAACTGGGCCCAGATCATCCTCCCACTGGATGTTCTTCATATCTAAGCTTAATGTTTTTAGCACATGCCTCTCAAGTCTATTTTTAACTATATATAAAGGATTAATGAAAATAACTCCATTTCATATGATTGATGTCTTGGAAGTGTATTCCATCTGAGAATTGAAAGGAACTCTGAATAGCTTTAGAAACATCTCCAAAGGAGTCAGGTAAAGAAAATGAGATCATATATCTACATTTAACATTTGAATTTTTTTGTATTGACTTTGAAACTGAGTGATGAACCTTGGTCATTTTAAAGGAAGTCATATCATGCATAGCAGCTTTCTAACTCACCATGGGGAAGAAATTGTAGATAGCCACTTAAAAGTTCTGGGCTAATGTGGATTCCATTAAATGTTGATGTTCTCCTACAACAGAGACAGATCCCCAGAGTGCACAATTGTCACCCCTAACCTTTCAAAACTTCTATAAAAGAAGGAGAAATACTACTTACTAAAAAGACAATTATAAGCCGGGCGGTGGTGGCGCACGCCTTTAATCCCAGCACTTGGGAGACAGAGGCAGGCGGATCTTTGCGAGTTCAAGGCCAGCCTGGTCTACAAAGCGAGTCCAGGACAGCCAGAGCTGTTAAACAGAAAAACCCTGTCTCGAAAAACCAAAAAAAAAAAAAAAGACAATTATAAAATCAGAGTAAAATCAAACCAATAATTTACAAACTACTAAGAACATGCAGCAAGAGCTGGAGAGATGGCTCAGCGGTTAAGAGCATGTCTGCTCTTCCAGAGGTCCAGAGTTCAATTCCCAGCAACCACATGGTGGCTTACAATCATCTATAATGAAATCTGATGCCCTCTTCTGGCATGCAGGGGTACATGCAGACAGACCTCTCATATATGTAAAATAAATAAATAAATCTTAAAAAAAAAGACCATGCAGTGATGAATGAATAATAGTGTAAGACAAAGGAGACAATAAAATTTTAAACAAGTGTTACTGTGGTGAGATTATCAAATGAATATATATGTCTGGTTTTGGTTGTGAGCCTAGCCTTTAATGGCTGAGCCATCTCTCCATCCCAGTATATTTATGTCTGTCTGTATATGTATATATATATATATATATATATACTTTTTTCTTGTTGACTTGAAGTAGAGTTATATAAATTCACCTATCACAAAAATATATGAAGATTTTACAACTAAATCTAGAGATTTTCTATCACATAGCAAGAACTTTGTGTTTTCTAAAGCTTTAAGAGCAACTTTTTATTAAACTCAAACCTGATTAGTGGTTATTTGAATGAGTGCAGACAGATTTACATGAAAACAACAGATGCAAGAACTCCTAGATAGACTCACTAATTGCAGAGGCTGGGGATTTGGAGGAAGAGGTCCAAAATACCCAGAAGCAGGTGCTGCAGGCATTCCTGTGGCTTGAGTGGGCCTTGGAGGTATTTGATGTGGTAGCAACAGCTTGCTTGAACACTGGGAGGAATAAGACAGTTGGCAAGAGGATTAGTGGCTGTGGGGAGTCGCAGATTACAGAATAAGGAAAGGATGATTCCAGCCCCATGTGGAATGTTGGTTTCTGGCTTTTAGGACCCTCTGCCTGCTCCTGGCTGTTACTCAGGGTCTCTGCACTCTTCCGGCCTAAACTGCAGACCATTTCCTTGCTCTTCTCAGGACAGCCTCTTTCCTACCTGTGTGCCTCCCTGCCCAAGCTTCTTCTTTTGACTGGCTCTTCCTTCTTATTTAGGACTCTTAATTCTTATTTCTTCATGGAGAAGATCCTGTCTTGTTTTCCTCCTCCTTCCTTCCACCCCATCATGACTTTAAGTTTCTCTGTAGCTTTTGTCAGGATCTGCATCTTTGTCACTTCAACATTTGTTCACTATTCCTCGTGTGTTGTAGAAACTGAGATTTATGAAAAGGAACTGAAGCCCAGCCACTTCCGTGCTATAAACATACGTCAAATAAGCAACGAATGAATGAATGAATGAACGAACGAATGAATGTCCAAGGTGTCTTCAGTTGTACCATTTTGTACTTGATGATCTCTTCCCTTACTAGCATTGGTCATGTGCTAGAAACACCCAAGTCCCTTGTTATCAAGATATGTGAGTTAGTAGTAGGTTAACCATGACTAATTCTCTTTGTTAACCAGCTAATATGACCACTGCACCACATAACAAAATTCTTTAACCTAGATAAAAATTATTTTGTGATTTGTGTCTTAAAAGCTTATATAGAACATCCACTTCTAACAATGTAGAAAACTATAGTCTCTCACATTACAAAACACATAGAAATGCTGAATAAATTATGCCAAACACACCTTTAAGTTTAATGTGCACCAAATACTCCTTCATGGAACTCTTGAATGATGCTATTTACTATGGTTGAGAGACCCTTGAAGAAATTCATCTACTGGGAAGGAAGAAGCAGGCAGTTGTCTTAGCTTATTTGGGTTCCAAGGGAGAAAAACATCTCCCACCATAATTCATGATCATGACTTTCCTTGGCCTAGCTTTGGGGCTTATCTCCCAGAACTCAAAACTCTTAGTCTGAATAACTGACATATTAATGGATTAATGGATTCTTACCCTTGGGGCATTTGGCAGAATCAAATGTTAATCCTTTCTGAGGGAACACAACTAAATCTGGGACTCACAGGAGCCTCACAAGCAGAGGCTTAGATACAAGGTTATAATCCAAAGCTATGCAACACTCATTGTAACAACAAAACAAACAAAAAACCCAGCAGCATGAACCTGAATAAATGCCTGGGAAATTCAGGCCATTCAGGTAACCACTGAGTGAGTATTCAGTGTATTTAAAATGATTAAACACACAAAACAATAAAAATTAGGAAATATAAACTAAAGCAAATAAGCAAATACAATACTGATAAATGAAAAATGCACTCATGGAAACTGAAAACTCAACAGGCAGATGAACAAACTGAGTGCCAGCTAACTGGAAAACTATTCACAAAGACACAAAGAGAAGGAAAAGATGTCCAATAGATCGATCCTCCAGACACACAATAGAAGGAAGTGTCAATATTTGAAGATAATATGACTAAAACCTTTGTAAGTTTTTTTTTAAAGCATGACTTATTAGATTTGGAAGTTCGAAGGGTACTAAATAATATAATTAAGGGAAAACCTGTGTATATATATATATATATATACATATATATATATATGGTGCAGGAACCATCAGGAAGCAAGACAAAGGTATCAATTTTTTTGAGAATTTTTTACACGAGTATACTGTATTTATATCATTTTCACCCCTCCTTCCCCCTTCTAATTCTTCCTATGTCTCTTTCCAATCCCTCTCAAATTAATGACCTCTTCTTTTACATGTATTGTCTTTAATTCTAACAGTACTTTTTTGTTTTTGTTTTTTATGAAATTGGTTGTCTACAGTTTGATGCATATATGTTTAGGATTGTTATGTCTTCTCAGCTAATTCTTACCTTGTTAAGAATAAGGTGCCCTTTTGTATCTCTTTTAATTAATTTTGGTTTGAAGTCTGTTTTGTCAGATACTAGGATATTGATGCCTGGTCCCATTTGCTTGGAATACTTTTTTTTTTACCCTTTCACTCTAAGTTGGTACTTATCCTTGAAGGTAAAAATACCTTGTAGGGAACAAAAAGATGGACTTTGTTTCTTAATCCATTCAATTAATCCATGTCTTTTAATTGGAGACCTGAGGCCACTCATATTTAATGTTATTATTAAAAGATGTATTTTCACTGCGGTCATTTGGTTACTTTTCTGTTGTTTATGTTCTTAGTCCTACTTTGTATTTTGGTAACTACAGGTATATTCATTTTTCTTTATGTGGCTTCCTGGCTATGTTTATTCCTTTCTTGAATCCAAAGTATTGCTTCCAGTATTCTCTGTAGGACTGGCTTGATAGATATGAATTCATTTAGCTGTTTATATCATGGAAAATTTTTCTTTTTCCTTCAACTGTGGCTGACAGTTGTGTTATGTAAAGTATATATGTGGTCTTTTAAGATGTAAGGTACATTGCTCTAGGCTTTTCTGAGTTTTAAAGTTTCCATGGAGAATTTAGCTGTTAAAATCTGGTAAGTTTTCCTCTACATGATTTGTGGGTTTTTTCATGCAGATTTCAATGCTTTCTTTGTTCTCCATAGTTAATGTTTTAACTATAACATGATGTAGATAATTTCTTCTCTAGTCCTGTCAGTTTGGTGTTGTGTGTGCTTCTTGTTTCTGTATGGGTGTGACTTTCTTTGATTTGTGGAAGTTTTCTTCTTTGATGTTGAAGATCTGATCTATGCCATTGACCTTGAATTTGTCTCTTTCTTCTGTTCATATCTGTTACAGATTTGGCCCTTTCATGGTGTTCATGGTTTTTGTTCATGGCCTCTTTAAATGCCTTGATTCCTTGATCATGTTTAGAAGCATTCTTTTAAATTCTTTGTCCTCAGTCTTATTCAGTTAACTCTCATCAAAAAAAAAAAAAAAAAAAATTCCTATAGAGACTAGTGGTTTGTGGTGATGGTACATACTGCCTTGTCCTTTCATATTATTCAGTGAATATGCACATAGGTGAGACTCCAATGAAAACAAAGATCTTAAGAAGCAAAAGCCAGATTACTCAAAATGAACAATGTCATTAACACAGTGAATCAGAAGACAGTGTGCCGATATTCTCAAGACACTTAGAAAAGATAGTTGACCTAAGTTCTATGCCCATGTAAACTGTTGTTAAGTGTTAATAATCAAGTACACAGAAAGGTCATGGTGCCTCACGCCTCTAATCCCAGCACTTGGTAGGCAGAGGCAGGCCGATCTCTGATTTCAAGGCCAGTCTGGTCTACAGAGTGAGTTCCAGGATAGCTAGGGCTACACAGAGAAAGCTTGTCTCAAAAAAACCAAATTTTAAAAAATTAATTAATTAATAATGATCAAGCATACTACATCAGGCCCTATGACTGGATGCAATTTAAGAGAAATGAAACTATCTGCCCCTAGCGGCATTGCAGATGTGGCTTCTGTGTCACATGTGCATCAGTAGGTGGCAGAGAGGAGAGAGGCTATGTCTACATTCCGTGTTCTGACCTATGAACATCTGAGTGATTAGTAGCCTAACATTCCCGGGGGAAGAAAAGCAAGCTGGATACCAACACCACTTTGGTGCATGGGTCCCAGAAGGGGAGCTAGTCTGTATTGACCACCAGTCCAGCACCAGACAAGCACCAGATAGGCTCCCCGGACAAGAAGTAAGCCAGAGACTAGAGGAGCCCTGCTTAGCCCTCGATGAGGGGGTTGTGGGTAAGCCATCCCGAAGGGTATGAGTGTGGGCAAGCCAGCCCTGCTTTTTGTTTGCTTTCTGGTGGTGTTGACAATGGAGAGATCCCCTCCCTTTGACCCTCACTACAAGAGGTGGACAGGAGATCTGGCCCTGATGGGGTCACAAGAGCAGGAGAACTGTCCTGCCCCTTACATGCTGTAGCACTGGGGATAACAGGCCTTGCACCTTGCCTGGGCAGCACACTACAGCTGGTCCTGAATATGGGGTCTGTGGGTGAGCCAGCCCTGTCTTCTGTCTGCTTTGTGGTATTGGCAAGGGGAGATTCCCTTTACTCTCTTGCCATTTCCAGGTAGCAGGTAGGAAAATTGGCTCTGATGGGGTCATGAAAGCAGGAGAGCAGATCCAACCCCTTACCTGCTAGAGCCCTCAGGAGAGCAGGCCCTGCAAGTGGAGGTTGCAGGCACAGAACTAGGGTTTTGAGTTGGTCCACCCCAACATACACCCAATGGATGAACTGCTGGAGTGAATGAAGAGGCCAGTTTCACAACCCAAAACTACAGGATCTCCATGACACAGGACAATAACAGCATATCTGAGAGGAGTCCCAGTGAAGTTCCAGTACTGACAAAGTAGCAGAAGCCAGAGGCCTCTTACCAGACCAAGGAGGCATTATAATGAACATTTGCAAGCAAAAAATGTGTGGGGGGAAAAGGGAATATTGTGGGATACACTGAGACACACTACAGCTTCCACAATAAGATTTTTTGTTTTTAACATGGGGGGAGGTTGAAAGGGTAAAGAGTGGGTCTGAGGGGAGGTAAGAGATGAGAGGGAACAGGGTGCATGATGTGAAATTCACAAAATTAAAAAACTATAAAAAGGAAAAGAAAGAAAAAACAAACAAACAATAAATAAATAAAATAAGTTTTAAAAAAAGAGAGAAATAAAACTAGTTCAAAAGACAAAAGTGAGCTTCAAAAACATGAAGCAAGGACTTATCAGTGTAGATAGAGTCGGCAAGATGGTTCTGCTGGTAAGGTGTATATAACCACCCTAATGACTTGAGTTCAAGCCCTGGATTCTACAAGCTGTCAGGGAGAACAGATTTCTGAGAGTTGCCTTCTAGGCTCCACGGGCACACGTGCAGGTACATACACACATGCATGTATACATGCACACACAAATGCATAGTTAATATAAAAAATAAAATGAAGGTGATCATAAACAATTGGTTATACGAGATAACCTAGAAATAAGGACTAATAGGTGGTGATAGACTGGGAGAGACTTAAAATGTAATGGTAATTGTTGGCTTAGAGTGTTATAAAAGTTTTATAAAGAAATCTGTTGACTCTACCTTTTGAGTCAAATGTGTGAGATCAAATTGTGAATACTGCCCTAATGGAAGTGAAATGTATACTTTTTAAAAATGATAAAGTGCTCTTAAAAAACAAACAAACAAACAAACAAAAAAACCTGTGATCTGGTGCTGCTCACAGAGCATCCCACAAAAGGAGAGCTCTGGTGTGATGTGACCAGCTTTGTGAAAGAAAGCTCTGTCCACCCTCTAGAGGTTCCTTCTCCCTGTTCTTGGTCACCCTGGATAAAACTCCTTCTGAGTACAACTTCTTCAACTCTGCCTTGTGACCAAATATGGCATAGTGAAAAGCTGGCAAATTTTAAAAGGTTTCCGAATGTGCAATGACTAAAACTCAATGCAAAGCCAAATGCCATTATCAACCCAATACTTCTGATAGGGCTCACCTGTGTTGCATTGTGAAACTTCACTGTAGCCTTGGTTCTTGGAATGAATAGGGCCACGCTCTCCAGGAAATAGTCAATCCCTCCCAAAGCCTTCTGAGACTCATCTCCATCCCCACAATAACTTTCACAGGATCCTATTGGGAATCAAGGCCTTCAAAAATCTCATGTTATGACTGTGTTGGGAAAACTGGATATTTACCAATAAAAGAGTGAAACTTGATCCATATCTCTCATGCTGAACAAAACTCAATTCCAAGTGGATCACAAACTGTATTGTTAGACCCAAAACTCTGAAACTTCTAGAGGAATGTAGGGCATATGCTGCATGATATAGGCGTAAATAGGAACTTTCTGAACAGGACAGGATATAAGACCAACAATTAGAAAGTGTGATCTCGGAAAATTAAATGGCTTCTGTAATGTAAGAGAAACCGTCATTTCAGTGAAGAGGCAGCCTACACAATGGGGAAAAACAGCTATATATTAGACAGAGTTTAAAAAAGCTTAAAAACTGAACATCAGGAATGCAAACAACCAAACTGAAAATGGAACTGGCAGAACTGAATAGGGAGTTCTCAAAAGGAGAAACACAAATGGCCGATAAATACTTTAAAATGTGTTCAGCATCCTTAGCCACCAGGGATGTTCAAATTAACAGTGAGATTTCATCTCACCCCAGTCAGAATGGTGTTATCAGGAGACAAATAGCTACAAATGCTGGGAATGTGAGGAAAAGAAAACATTTGTTCACTGATACTGGGAGGATAAACTGTAGCAGCCATCAAAGAAATGAGGGTGGAGGTTTCTCAAAAATCTGAAAATAGAATTTTCTTATAATACAGCTATACCATTTCTGGGCATGTAGCCAAAAGATTTACTACTCTACAGAAGAGATGACCATGCTTCAAAGTTTATTGTGGGTCTATTCAAAAGAGTGAGGGAATAGAACAAGCTTACATGTCCATCAAGTGATAAGTAGATAATGAAAATGTGGTACTTACAAAGAATGAAATTATACTCAGTGGTAAAGAAGAATTAAATTACAAATTTTTCAGAAAAAAAATATGAAAGGATTTGGAAAGTATACTAAAGTAACCTATGTCCAGAGAAACAAATAGCACATGTTTTCTCTTATATGTGGATCCTAGTTATAAATTTTTAGAATATTTTGTTTATCCCTGAGTGCTTGTAAAGGCCAGAAAAACAGAAAGGGGTCATTAGCAGAAGGAAGAGGGGGTGCACTGTGGAATGCTAGGAGGTAGAAAAGTAAAAGGAGGATTGAGATTAGAGGGAAGAGGATGGGGTAGGAGGAAGGGCAATCAAAGTTAAGGATGTAAGGAAAAGTCATATTGAAACTTACTAGTTCATAAGCTTATCAAAAACATAATCTAAAACTTTTTGAGCAGAAGTACCCTCTACAGATTAATAATGCTTCTCACAAAGGCCATGGATTCTTCATAAAAATCCCAGTGTCAGTAATGAACTGATAAGTTGTTAACCACAGTGAACCCAGAGATTCCTCAAACAACACAAACTATTACCATGCTCTTGATTGCCCACCAGAACTTTATAGTAAGACCCTATTGCTAACAACATCTCACACATTGACCATAGGGGACAGAGGAACCAAGCTAAAGCTGAGCTGGAAGTTTTCTCCCTGCCAGTTATCTTTTATAGTGTTAGAGGGTTGTTCAGAGTTCTGGAGGGGAAAACTCATCAATGGTTCTTACGGGGCTGTGAACTTTGTGAGCTATAACAATGACCCGTGAGAAATTATGTGCCCTCTGGTACGATAGTGGCATGACCGTTATGGGGGTAGCCAACCCTCTTTCAGCTTGGATTTGAGGTCCACTCTATGGAGGATAATTCGTTGTGTGGTTCTGTAAAACTTGGTCAAAAGCTCCTGGCTGGGGAAGTCAAAGACCTGAGGGGACTACTACCACTATTGTGCTAAATGTCCAGATTATCAAACTGTCTTCTGAAGACCCACAGATTAGTGCTGCACTCAGCCTTCACCCAAGAAGCTGCTTGCTGATGGCAGCACACAGTTACTGTAGAAACCCATAGGAGGGCAAAGTGCTATGTAGGAGTTAGATAAATTAGATTTAGGAAATATATAGGAGTTTCTGATACTGTCTCTGTAGGAGTTAGATAAATTAGATTTAGGAAATATATAGGAGTTTCTGATACTGTCTCTTAATTCGGGGCCTGAAGAGCATTATCAGCATGAAGTCAGCAAAAACAGGAAAGACTCAATAGACTGAAAAACAAGTTTGAAGTCAGGAAAAACAGGAAAGACTCAAGACTTGAAGAAACAAAGTATCTGGCCTGACATTGTTTTCAGCTGCTAAGTGGGCGGAGCCCAAATTAAGCTGAAACAGAGTTCCTCCTATTTGAGGACAGTGCGTGGAGCCCAGAGGAGAAGAGGCCCCTGATGCTAGAGAGCTCCAAGAGTCCTGCTGAAAAAAGGGCTGGCCATTGATGGCCAGCTCTCTCCCTGAAGCAGAAAGAAGCCAGTGAGCAAAGAAAGCCTGAGCAAGACACCAAAAGGCCAAGGACTGGACCCTGTGGCTCAGCTTTTGCCTAGAGGGGTTTGATCTGTCCAAACAGTGGCCTAAAGGAAACGGTGCCTGGCTTTAAGGACTGAGGCAGAGCAGCTGAGTTCCTGATTCAAAAGAAGTAAGTTGGCCTGCAGATGGCTGGGGTCTCCCACAGAGAAGAAAGCATGAAGCCTTATTTAAGGTGAGACTGCAATAACCAACTTACCCTGACGAACCTGCATCTGAGAGATCCAGAAAAAGGACTGCTAAGTGTGTTAAAGAATCTACAACAAATACTGTGTTCCTGACGACTGAGGACCTGCCCCAGAGACTGTATCATTCTAAAAGGTTATGAAAGTAGTTGTTATGATTATCAATAGGTTTAGTGGATAGGTTAAAGGGGTTGTAGGAATTTATAGGATTAATAGTTAAGAAATTGTTGGTGTTTGTTATAAGTGAATTTAGTAATAAATAAATAAGTGTTAAATAATAATTTAAAAGTTCGGTTACAGTGCTAAGAATAAATGACAGTACAGCTATATCACCCCTCCGGAGCTCAAGACACACAGTGGAAATGGGGACAGAAAGAATGGAAGAGCCAGAGGATGAGCAGATGTGCAGGAAAAAGAGCCTCTTGGCTGACACAGGTGATGAATGCATGTCTTCACTGGCACTGTGGTCATCTGCACAAGATCACCACATGATGACGTCAATCAGTATTTTTTTTTAACTTTATTATAAAAAGGTTGCAAGTAAAAAAAAAAAAAATTGCAGCCGGGCGGTGGTGGCGCACGCCTTTAATCCCAGCACTTGGGAGGCAGAGGTAGGCGGATCTCTGTGAGTTCGAGGCCAGCCTGGTCTATAAAGCGAGTCCAGGACAGCCAGAGCTGTTATACAGAGAAACCCTGTCTCGAAAAACCAAAAAAAAAAAAAAAAAAAATTGCACAACGAAATTAACCAGACACAATGACCATAAAAGTCAGCGGACTTCTATGCAGTTAGAATACACATTCGGAGCAGAAGCTGTGGATCTTCACATTACAATGTAAACTTTCAGTACCAAATATATTTTATGCCCTCATACACTCTACAAAATGAAAAAAATCCATGATGGCATCATAATTAGAGAAACAATTAACTTTATATCCTCTTTTATAACTCCTGTCAATCACCTTCATCCCCTCCTTCCTTGTTCCCTGATATTTAGCCTTTCCTGTTCTCTTTCCTACATGCTATACTATACATTTGTTTACATATACATGTATTATGGCTAGATTCTGAATATGAGGGAGAATGTGTGGAATTTTTTTCTGAGAGCGTATAATCTCGCTTAGTATTATATACCCCAAGCCCATCCATTTTCCTGCAAATTTTGTGATTACATTTTTCTTTAGGGCTAAAAAGTGTCCTGTATTATATTTTATTATATATATTTTTATATATAAAGTATATATATATCACATATGTGTATGTATGTATGTGTATTTTTTAATACTATTCATTCATCTGTATTTCATCATGGATATGGAGAGCCCAAGAGGACCTACCTACATGAGGCCATAAATATCAATTACCAGTCTGTGGTGGCTTGAATAAGATGTCCCCATAGTCTCAGGCTTCTGAGTACTTGGTCCCCAGTTTGGGACACTGTGTGACCCAATTTGGGTGTGTTTAGGAGGTGTGAACTTGCTGGAGGAAGTATCTCTGAGGGTGAACTTTGAGGTTTCAAATCTCATGCATTCTCCTACCTTTTCTTCTTCTTTCTCTCTCTCTCTCTCTCTCTCTCTCTCTCTCTCTCTCTCTCTCTGCTTCCTGTTTATGGTTTAAGATGTGCACTTTCAGCTGCTGCTTCGCTGAATATGCCTGTCAGCTGCCATGCTTCCTGCTGTGCCGGTGATGGGCTCTTAGTCCTCTGGAACCTTAAGCCATAAATAACCCCTCCTTTCTACAAATTGTGTTGTTAATAGTGTTTTTATCACAGCATAATACACAGTCATTAGGAGAGGGATGTCATTTTCTTTAGTGGTGAGCTACTAGTAAATTGCCCTGGATCCAGTAAATAACCTCACACCCACACTCAGGTGAGAGATTCTAATTAAAGGTGGAGGACCACACATAAAAAGAAGCCATGGCAGCACAAGAAGGATTCACTGAGAATAAGGATTCCAGCAGGAGAGGGAGGGAGATGAAAGAGGGGAATGAGTTGTGTGAAAATGACTGAAATTTCATTATGTAAATGTGTAAAAATTAATGTCTTGTTGCAAAGCATCATGCCTCAGGTTCCTATTGTTGATTAGCAAAAAATGGGGGGAGATGGAAGGGCTGTTTGAGACTTTTCCCTTGGAATACTCTACAGTTAATAACCAAGAAGTGAAAGTACATGGATGGGGGAAAAGAGAGAGAGGAAGCTAAAAGACAAAGGAATTGGCAAACACTTAGGGCCAATTCTTCAGGTTTTACCCTCAAGAACCCGTACTTAAAATGGAAACAACTTGGCTTTCTCTAACCTCACAGAAAGTTTACAGAGTCAAGAAGTAACCTTCTGAGATTCCTCACCGCAAAGCTGTGCTGTCTGTGGGATATTTTCTCCAGCTCCTCCTTACCAGTCACAGTGCCAAGAGGACCAAGATATCTTAAAGTCAATTTTCTCTCAGGAGGGTGACAGATGATAACACAAGGAGTTGCAGGAGTTGGAGTTAAGGCTTTACCCCTGCAAGAAACTGGGAATAGGGAGAAAAGGAAAGAAAGAAAGGTCAAGGTGGATGGGGCAGGAAGTCACAGCCGTCAGGCCTCAGTAGAAGACTCTAGGTAACATGTCTTTGGCAGCTGGTGAAGTTCCTAAAAGTTATTTCAGTCGCTGAGGCAATTATTTTTTGGCCTTACCTGGGGGGGGGGGGGGGGGAGGATCAAGAACAGGCTGAGGAATACACATTTCTACCATACTGGAAGAACTAAGGTTAACATTTTTTTATCCCAGTTTTCACTTTGAGATTCAGTGTAAAAGCCTCTCTCTCTCTCTCTCTCTCTCTGCCTCTCTCGGTCTCTCTCTCTCTGCCTCTCTCCGTCTCTCTGTCTCGCTCTCCCTCTCCCTCTCCTCCTTCCCCTCCCCCTCCCCGTCCCCCTCTCCCTCTCCGTCAACTAATCTCCTTTGGCCCTTTCATAGGATTCAGCAGCTTTACCAGGAAGGGAATTCATAGCTCGCTTTAATCTGGGGGGTGGGGTGGGGGCTGGGACAAGGTAGAAACCTGCAGGTTCCCAAGCAGATTTCTTTTCCCTATTAGCATTTCATCTAAAGCCTTAACTCCACAAACAGAAGGCACAATGTGGAGCCAGAGGTTTGCCCTTGCCTATTCTGCCTCTAGCCGCCGCCGGGCTCTCAATAAGTCTATTGTTACCTAGCACTGAAAATAGCGCGGTCTCTCCTAAGCCTCATTGCTGTTAGTGCTTGTTTAAAATGCCTGGCTGGTTGCTTTTATCTGTGAAAACTTGCATAATTCCAGGGGCGGTGCTGTACGCATCTACTGGGGAGAAAAACATGTTCTCTCCCAGCTGTGTGCGAGGTGAGAGGAATCTGGTAACAGGCATAATACATTTTATCGGCAAGCTGAGGACATAGATTGTCATTATCATTTACCCAAGCAATAAAAGCAACAGTGAATCAACTGCTGAGTTAATTAGAACCCAGATTTGCTGCAGCCCGTCCTCAGCTCATAGAAGGAGCACTGTTTTCCTTTGACCTAATTACAAGATAATCTTAAAACTCATCATTTTGTAAAAGGCCCTGTAACTACAAATTACTTTGTGAACCGTATTATTGGGTCCCAAATTGTGGCTGCAATTTGAAGACGCTTGCAATTTGCAAAACAAACACAAAAAAACGCCGTCACCAGAGAACAGAACTGCTATTGGGAAATAGGACTACTCTGTAGATACAACGCTCCTCTCTCTCCAGTTTCCCCCACACCTACGTTAAAAAGTAGGCCAAATACTAGTTGGTAGATTCCAAAAAGCCGCTGGGGTCAGTGAAGCTTGGGCTCGGCAGTCATTTCCTGCCTGCAGCTTTCCAGTGTGACGGCAGGGTAGAGGAACCAACCATCAAATGGTCGTTTAAAATGCTATGTATGTCACCGCCACCACCATCAACAGCAATGAAACTCAGAAGCTAAAAGAACTTTCTATCAGTAAGCTCGATGAAATTCAGGGAACACAGCAGGCGACTTTGCTGTGTTGGATCATTACTATAGAATTTTATTTAAATATTTGCCCTGAGGGACTATCATGCTAGAGACTTACAGAGCCCCAATTTTCCCAGGTGCTCTAGTGCCATGGGGGGAACTTCTAGGGCAGGAAAGGAAGAACTCTTGTCAAGTGGACTGTAGAACATTACCAGAAAATATGCCACCATTAAAACTCCAAACGAAAGCTGAAATAACACAGTAGGTTGGGAAGCTTTCCCGCGGCATCTCCCAGCTAGTCTTTACAGATGTTCTACCGCGTGATAACCACTAGAGGGCAGAGAAGGCTGTTTCAACTTCCTAGGACCTTTTCCCCACTGGGGCGCATAAAGTTACTGGCTAAACTCTGAACAGAACTTTTGATACAGGGGAAATCGGGGTTCCTTCTTAGGGATCTCAGTCTTACCAATAAAAGAACCTAAGAACGGACTTCATGCTGTGTAAGATGGCATGGAGGTCACATGGAGGAGAGGTAAACTTTAGAGAAAGGACCCAAAGTATCAAGAAAAGCATAGGGTAGGTTCTGGCCGAAGAAAGAAGTTGAAAAAACAAGACAAAACAAAATTAAAAAGGCGGCAAGGGGAGGAGTACCTCTCCCAGGCCTCAGAAAGACAGGTAGGTCCCTCCATAGATTGTGTGGTTCCTAGAGACTGCTGGGGGTGCGGATCACAGGAAGGATAATTACAATTTTCTAACTAAAGGAACAATTATCATGCCTAGGTCTTTAGCATGGCTTAAGATGAGCGTACCTTCCTAGGGGTGGCCCTTGCCAGGCCCACCTGGAATGTTAGGTTTCCACTCAGACCAGAGATTCTGTTCTCTTGACCAGAAGGAGTTTTTCCATGGTGGGCATTTTTCTTGCTACTCTAACACTTTGAATGTACCAAATGTCTTGCCCTCTGTGCGAGTCACTGGGGTGCTATTAGGAAGTCAGAGGTGGGTGAGCAGCACGACGTACGGAGACACTATTAAAAGCAAATGTTCCTGCCTTTGGCAGCTTTTGCTCCTTAGCATATTTCTTTCTACCCTGCGCTTTCCAAAGACTGGCTGGCATTTGACGTTGGGGATGTAACAAGCGACCATCAGCTATTTCCTCTATAGACTTATAGTCCGGGTCAGGACACAGTCAAGTAGATTAATCAAGAAACTCTAATGCTTATATGCAACACAAGATCCAAGGGGGAGAACTCGAGTCACAACTGCTAGCAGAACAAGGGAGGATACTTTCTTATGGAACCAGTGACTGGGACATCTGGAGGCCTCAGAACCAAGTCACAAACCACACCGTGAAGAAGAAAGATGAGGCAGGAAGGTGCCAATCCTCATTTCAAAATGATATTTTCATCCTCATGCAATGGAAAATACACACAAGAAAAAAAGAAAAAAGCCAACAGCTAACCGCATCGTCCTGAACTAGGCTGTCAGACACTGATCCTGCGTGCATCCGGAAGCTCTTGTCGGAAGGGCTTGTGTGCTCAGGACAGCTGCCCGAGAACGATGTGGGCTGAGGTCTCATTGTGAGGGGGATGGTTTCCGCACAGCATTTGTCTTAGGGTTTCTATTGTTGCAATGAAACACCATGACCAAAAAGCAAGTTGGAAATGAAAGTGGTGGTGGTGGTGTGTGTGTGTGTGTGTGTGTGTGTGTGTGTGTGTGTGTGTGTG
>CAJQZJ010031917.1:5655288-5672933 GCA_907164525.1 Lophiomys imhausi
GTGTGTGTGTGTGTGTGTGTGTGTGTGTGTGTGTGTGTGTGTGTGTGGAGAAGGCGCCGTTCTGGCTTACACTTCCATATTGCTGTTCATCATTGAAGGAAGTCAGGTCAGGAACTCAAATAAGGCAGGAACCTGGAGGCAGGAGCTGATGCAGGGGCCATGGAGGAGGGGTGCTGCTTACTGATTTGTTTCCCCCTGGCTTCCCCAGCCTGCTTTCTTATAGCACCTAAGACCATGAGCTCAAGGATGGAACAACCCACAATAAGGTGGGCCCTCCCAGCCCTCCCACATCCATCACTAATTAAGAAAATACCTTATAATTGAGATCTTATAGAGACATCTTTTCAATTGAGGTTCTCTCCTTTCAGATAACTCTAGTTTGGGTGTGAAGTTTGCAGAGACTGGTTCACCCCAAGACCAACTTCTCAGCACAAAGGAGATTTATTTGCCCCAGAGGGACAAAGGGCAGGGAAAGAGAGACAAAGACAGGAGATAGAGGAGGGAGAAGGGGAAGCGAACAAGGGAGAGAGTGAAGGAGTATTTGTCCTGGTTTAGGGGTGGGACCGAGGAATGCTTCTGGAAAAAGACTCAAATGTGGCCCATAGGAAAATGGTGGTTTATAAAAGTAAAAGAGGAAAACCCATGTTAGGATGAGGTGTTTAATTTTGATTGAGAATGTTAGTTAAGGTAGACAAAGGGGGCTTTTGATTGCTGCACTTCAATACTTTAATAGCTGGACCTTGGTGGTCAGCCTCAGGAGGAGGAAGTGACCAAATAAGGGGACAGACCCTGGGGAGTCTTTAGGAGTGTCATCTAACGGTTTTTAGCAAGGCGAAGGGAATGGGGGAGAACGGCAAGGCCTGCCAGAACCATGCTTACCTCGTTCTTATGTACAGGCAGTTTTTTTTTTAACTGCTCTCCGTAATTTGGTCTTTCTAGAAAACAAACTTTGAAAAATTAAACAATAAATATTGCATTAAATGCTTGAGATTAATCTACTTGCTTGAGGCAAGTAACCATAGCTATGATGTGTATCCAAAAACCTCCAGGACTCACAGATCTGAAGCTAAACAGCAACAACTGGCTGTATCACCTTGAAAAGGTAAGGAAATGCATTCATGATGGAAAACTTGTTTCATGTTCCCCGGTTTTTAAGTGCCTTTTGCACATTTCCTTGACTTAAAAAATTCCAGAACTTGGGGCTGGAGAGATGGCTCAGTGGTTAAGAACACTGGCTGTTCTTCCAAAGGACCCAGGTTCAAATCTCAGTACCCACATGGCAGTTCACAGATGTCTGAAATTGCTGGGTGTGGTGGCACACACCTTTAATCCCAGTACTCGGGAGGCAGAGGCAGGCAGATCTCAGTGAGTTCAAGACCAACCTGGTCTACAAAGTAAGTCTAGGACAGCCAAGGATACAGAGAAACCCTATCTTGACAAAGCAAAAACCAACAACAACTACAACAAAAAAACCCCAGAACTGGCTGGTGGTGACACACTCCTTTAATTCCAGTTCTTAGGAAGCAGAGGCAGGTGGATCTCTCTGAGTTCAAGGCCATCCTGGTCTACAGAGCGAGTTCTAGGACAGCCAGGGCTACACAGAGAAACCCTGTCTTGGAAAACAATATATATCAGAAGTAAGCAGACACTCCTGGTTAATTGTCATCTCATTGACATTCTGAAAGTATTACTAAATTCCAGTTTCCAATACTGAGACATTTAAGAACATAACACTTCTAGATTTATCTTTCATTGAAGAAGACTTATTTCAAAACCAAAGCTTACCTGCATTGTGAACAATGACAATAGAATGACTCAAGTTCTTTGGGCCACCTGGTAGATTTATTTTTAGTTTTCTAAGAACCCCCTCCTACTGATTCCTGGAGTGGCTGCACCAGTTTGCAATCCCACCAACAGTGAATGAGTCTCCCTTTCCCCATAACATCAGCCACCTTTGTTGTCAATTACTTTGTTGATCTTGGCCATTCTAATTTAAGTGAGATGAAATCTCAGAGTTGTTTTAATTTGCATTTCCCTAATAACTAAACGTGATGAAAACTATTTGAGGTATTTCTTACCCTATTTTATTTTTGATTAAAATCTCTCTGTTTAAATCCCTACTCCATTCTTAAATTGGATTATTTGTTTTCTTGACTCTTTGTTTCTTGAGTTCTTAGGTTCTGGGTATGAACCCTCTGTCAGATGTAGAGCTGGCAACAGTTCTCTCCCACTCTGTGAGTTTCTTCTCCACTTAATCAGCTGTTTCCTTAGCTGTATAGAAAACTTTGGTTTTACGAGGTCCTTGTTGTGGGGTACCCACCAGAGAAGACTGCTCAGACACTGGTTTAAGCCTATACCCTCTATTTGCCAGACAGCACCTACACTGGGTACTGTACAGGATCCCAGTGTAGCACCAAGATTTCCTCAGGGTGAACTTTTAAGCACAGAAACCATATTTTAGGTTGACATATTTCAATTAACAGGACAGTTAGCCAGATGTGGAACAAAACAACAGATGTCAAAAAGCAAGGTTAGTACATTTAGAGACCTTCCCAGAACTATGGACTTGGATGGATTAGGTCTGTTTTATTTTTTGGCAGGTGGTGCTGTCTACATGCTGAGTTTTGTGGCCTGAATATTATCTCTATCATGGAGTCAGTTGTGCTGAGGCCTCTGGGACTACTAAGTTCTGGGGCCCTGTTATAGTCCCATGTGTCAAATGTTAACCTGAATTCCTGAGTAAATGGAGTCCTATTCAGAAAGTTCTCTCTTGTACCTATACTTATATCTTATACTGCTGATGTTTTCTTCTAGCAGTTTAAAATTTTCAAATTCCAAATTCATGATTTTGATCCACTTGGAGCTAGTTTCTTTGCCTGGTGATAGATACTGTCCTAAATTCATTCTTCTACATACAGGCACACAGTTTTCACAGCAGCATTTGTTGAAGAGTCTGTCTTTTCTCTAGTGTATGATTTGGCTTCTTTGTTAAATGCCTGAAGTTAGTGTACTCATATGTTGGTCTTTGACTTTGTTCCATTGTTCTACATGTTGTTACAGGGCATTTGATTATACTATTAACCCAGAAATTGTGTACTGGAAACACCTGTTTCTGGTTGTGGTGTGGCTCAGCCCTAGCACACACCTTTAATCCAAAAACTTACTGGTAATTATAAACAGGATTAAATAAAGTCAACCATAGGTCAAGAGGTAGAGTAAGCAACCAGTGGACAGGGAGTGAACATAGGAAAAAAATGATGGAGAGTGAGAGGAAGCCAGGAGGATGGTTAGAGAAATGCACAGGAAGTAGAAAAGGAAGGGCATTCATTTGGAAGGATTTTTGACACAGTGTGGAGAAGAACTAGCTTTTCCTTCTGGGATGTCCACTGAGTAGGAAGGTCAGCTGGGTGCTTTCTCTGCCTCTCTAAGCTAGCAGGCTTTCACTCCAGCATCTGCCTCCTGAGTTTTCATTGGTAAAATTGAACATTTGAGATTTGTTTTAAAACATGTTTGTTTTTGCCATATATATATATATATATATATATATATATATATATTAGATTCTGTACCCTGCCACTTTTCTGAGTTTGTAGACTGTTTCTAGAAGTTTTCTGATAGAATTTCTGGAATCTCTTATGTATAAAATCATGCCATGTGCAAATAGGAATAATTTGACTTCTTTCCTATTTGCATTCTTTTAATTTTCTTCTCTTGCCTTGTTGCTCTGGCAAGTTCCTCTAGAATTCTGTTGAAAAGAAGTGGGGATAGTATGCAGCCCTGTCTCATTTCTTACTTTAATGGAATGGCTTCAAGTCTTTCTCCATTTAGGATGATGCTGGCTGTGGGTTTGTTACATAAGCCTTCATCCTGCTAAGGTATGTTCTCTCCAGTCTTTCTCTCTAGGACTTTTATCATGAAGGCATGTTGGATATATATATATATATATATATATATATATATATACAAACTTTAGAAAGGTCAGTTATTTTATTTATTTATTTTTATTTTATGTATGAATGTTCTGCTGCATGTACACCTGTTGGGGAAAGTCTAATAACATTGCTTCTGATAGGTTGATTTCAATGCTGAGATCTAGTTACCACTCCTTCTGAGGCATTCTCTTGATTGGTTAATAAAAGTCGCTGATGGCTAATTAGCTAGGCAGAAAGAATATAGGAGGGTGAGACTTCCTGAGATGGAAAGAGGAACCCTGCGTTTTACACAGAGGAATCTCTCTTTCCACCAGGAGACATGGAAGCAGATAGACTTGTTTGAGAACTCTGGAAGGTAATAACAGGCACATGATGGTTTGCGATTAGATGGTCCAGGTTAACTTAGATTAGCTAATTGAGAGTCTGCCCAGCTAAGGGCTAAATATTGAAACATTAAAAGGTTTTGGTGTATTTAATTATTGGGGAAAAGACTGTGGCGGCTTATAGGCCATCAGTCCAAGCAATCCAGGGCCATCGGCCTCCCACTGAACTCTGGCGAATCTCCTGTCAAGCTGCTGGCAATTCTATTGGCCTAATATAACAATTTATATTAGTTAGCATAGTTTAGGTTACAGGTGGTATAGGTCACCCTTGGTCCAGGGCTTTTTTCCCAGAACAAGTCAGGCTGCCAGTTAAGGCAGGCCAGGCTGCTGGCTGATATCCGCTGGGTGCTCCGCCGGCCTAATCTTACAATTTATACTTATTAATAAATACAATTGATAATTAAATTGCAGCTTCATATACCTGCACACCAGAAGAGGACATCAGAACCCTTTGTAGATGGTCATGCACCACCATGTGGGTGCTGAGAATTGAACGCAGAACCTCTGGAAGACCAATCAGTGCTCTTAACTGCTGAGCCATCTCTCCAGCCCTGGCATGTTGGATTTTGTTAAAGGCCTTTTCTGCATCTATTGAGATGATTATGTAATTTTTGTCTTTAAGTTCATTTATATAATTTATTATATTAATTGGCTTATGTATATTGAATCATCCCTATATTTCCAGGAAACTTGCTCAGCAATTGCATTGCCACACCATTCTCAATAGCTAGGAAATGGAAACAACCTAAACATCTTTCAGCTGATGAATGGATAATGAAAATGTGGACTATATACACAACAGCATACTCTTCAGCTGCCTTATAAAACTGAAAATTTTCAGATAAATAGATAGACCTGGGAAAGAAGATATTGGGTGAAGTAACTCAGATTCAGAAAGACAACTGTGATGGAATGTTCTCTCATCTGTGGTTTCTAGCTACAAATCTTCACATGTGAATGTATAACCTAGACTAACTGCAGAAATTAGGAAAATACAAAAGGACAATGGGGTGGAGGCTTGAGAGGGATATAGAAAAATACTGGTGATAGGGAGACAGAAACAGGAAAATGGAAAGGGTTCCAGCTGGGAAGTGAGAAGGGTGTTCACCACACAAGGAGGAGGGAGGAGAGACAAGTAACATCAAGGTTGTTGATTAGATAAAGCCTCAAGTAATTTTATATTTATATTATATTTTTATGTTTACCTACATGTATACTACATACACACACACACATATATAAAGATATATATTGTAAATGAAGTTATGTCCACTTGGGCTGACAATGTGCCCCACAAGAACTATAGACTAACAAAAACCCAAGTGCCAGGTAAATAAGCTTCCTTTCCAGATAAACCTCCTTCCTGCAATCTGACTTCCATGGTACCAGGAAGTACCATGTAAGCTGCCAAGAGAAGGTGGCAAATAATGCTTCTACCCAGTTGTCACACCTATGAACCACCACAATGACCAGCATGGCAGGATATTTATAAAGGTGCAGTAAGTGAGACTCAAATGTTGCCGGTAGTGGACTTAAGGCCATTCAACAAAAGGAACATCATGCCTGGTACTAAAGGTCATGGATCTTAGAAGAGAATCTACTACTACAGTTTTGCTAAAACAGCTTAATTCCTTATCGTACTCTAAAATGTATCCTTATACCCACAGACAAGCATAGTTTCCACCCTCATCAAACAAGCTTCTCTTTACAGCAAATGGAGACCATCACAGAAAACCACAACCAGACACAATGCAGAGGTCAACAGACTGTGGGGAATGAAGCCCCAGTGGGTACATCTGCATCACTGTCCCTGCATCTGTGGCCCAGGGAACACGGCAGAAATGGACTCAGAAAGATTAAGAGCCAGAACACCAGGAAGTGTGTTGTGAAACAACCCCTCCTAGAAACGGCTGCATAAACAAGATCTGAACAATGACAGTAGCGATAGACATATTAGTAGAGAAGGTGTAAAACCTCATGGGGTATTTACACATTTGTACATATATAATATATATACTTATATATTTTATATATATTATTAATATATATATTAGTCCCTCCTATGGAACTGCTATAATGTCTTGATGTTTTGGCTGTGAGCCTAGTGTATATATATATATATGGAGGGATACATGGGAGGGAATGTAGGAAGAATCTGAAGGTAGGAAAGGGAAGGTGTAATGATTATCTTTTAATTTAAAAATAAAATGAACCAAGCAATTGAAAGTTCAACAATATTTAAGCAGCAATGGATTACAGGTTTTCATTTTTTCCTCAGAAACGTGAACATAGTGCCCTCTAGTGGACCCGGTGGAGCCTTGGCTGCCTGCTGCTCACTGTTAGAGTCATTCCATGAATAAAAAGACTTTGTTCTGGTCTGAAGAAATTGACAGCTTCTTCCCAAGAATCAGGGCAACATGGAAACACCACTTTCTGTCCAGTCTCTGTTCACGTTATCAGGAAGTTACGCTGAGGGAAACGATTGTGGGGTTTCACTCCATCACAGGGGCTCTATTTCCCTCAGACCCAGAGAAATGCACCAGCGTTGTCCTCAACATTATACAGGCAAGTGTCTCAGTTACTATGGGACTTCAAGACAACACAGGTGCAGGCTAATCTTAATCCCCCAAATCAGAAGCTCCGGGTGGGATCCAGGAATCGTTTCCACGCCCTGACGTCTATGTGGAGATCAGAGAACAACTTTGTGGCTGGAGTCAGTTCTCTCCTTCTACAGGACTGGGACTCAGGTCACCAGGCTTGTCCATCGAGGTCCTTTAGCTGCTGAACCATCTCACTGGCCCACTGTGTATCTTTCAGGTAATTTCCTACAGAGCCTAGAAATCTTATACTATTTTTTAAGGCTGTATATTAGTCCCGCCTATGGAACTGCTATAATGTCTTGATGTTTTAATGCAAGCCTACCCTTTCCACCTGAACCATCTCCACCATCCCCCCCTTTTCTTGAGACAGGATCTTTCTAATATCCCTGGCTATCTCAGAACCCACTGTGCATAACAGGCTGGCCTCAAACTCACAGAGATCCATCTTTCTCTGCCTCCTGAGCGCTGGGATTAAAGACAACCATCACCATGCCCAATTGGAAATATTATTTCTAACTGGTCTCTTATTGATGTTTCTCTCAATATTTTGATGATGAACAACGTTCTGGTGACTGACTTTATACATAGAAAATGTCAAGTATAAAATTCCTAAGGTGAAATTGGCAGGTCAGGGATACAAAATTCAAAAAGCCTTCTAATTTTGGAAAATGTCACAAAATTGCCATTCATGGGGGGGGGTTGCTATTTATTGAGGCAATATGTGCAACCATCTACTTAAGTATATAGCTCAATAAAACACTTCCTGGCATAATAAAGAACACATCTGATCTTCATTTCCATGTTCCTGGCATACCCCGGGGAATCTGGAATTTCCTGAGTGTCAGAACAGTCTTTTGTTGGAACTCGGGACACAGCAATGACTCCACAGCAGGATTTCTATTAGTTTATTGGGGAGGGGGTGTCAGAAGAGCCCCGCCACGTTACTGGCCAGTTGGAAATTTCAGCCTCCTTCGCTGATGTCGGGGGAGGAGAAGGGAGCTAGAGGCTTGAGTTCATCTTTCAAGGGCGTGAACGTATCTGTGTGCTCGGAAGTCAGTGATTCCTATATACGTCTCCTATATAATTCTCATCTTCTGGGGATAAAGGAGACTGGTTTCTGCATCAACACGGAAAGAATGGAGAACAAGGAGTCAAAAAAAAAAAAGCAAGCCCAGCTTTACGACCCCTCCCCCTCTGTCCGGCAACACGGAGCTTGAGTGCTTGCTGCTTCTGAGTCCAAAGTCACAGCAGGACTTCCTAGTTGCCGGTAAATAAGCCCAAGTTTTGAACAAAATCCCGTGTGGTTTTTAGCTTTCCAATCTTACAAGTGAAAGACTCTCAGTTATAGTAAGTAATCCCGCAGTGGACGGTCACCGGAAACTCTAGGGGAGTCACAGCCGGGTCTCAATGAGCTCTGGCACCTAACTACTTTTTTTAGTGGAAACAAAAATAGCAACATGAAAACCCTATTTGTGGTGTCTAGCGTGTGACTTAAGACCTCAAACCTTCATTTTAAAAATGGATGACGAGGATCTCCAAAGGCTGAACGCTGAGAAAAGTCAGTTATCGTCCACTGAATGTTTACCCGGAGGGTGGCAGCGTCCGCCTTCCGCAGTGTTCCAGGCTGACCTGGGATATATGGGGTCTGGCTGAAGTGTCTAGGAACCGGTGTGAGTCATTAAAATGGACCGACCGGCTCCTTTCCGCTTGGTACCTGTCTTCTGTTTTATGAGGAACATTGTGATAACCATTAGCTTAAGCAAGCCAAAGGGAAACCATGGTAAAGCGTTGTTTCTCCATCCCAAGACCCCTGTTAACCCTGGGTGTGCTTGCCAAAGGCTGAGTCACAGCATTAACCCATTCCTTCCCTCTTCCACCTCTTCTTCCCCCTTCTCTTCCTCTTTTATTTCTTCATTCCCCACCTTTGTAGTCAGCCACCATTTAAGTCCTCAATTTTTTTTTCATTCATTGATGTATTTTTTTCACTTTACATGCTGCCTTTGGATTCCTTTCCCCGAACTGGGCTGCCTTGTCTGGCCTCAGCCCTGGCATTTTAAAAAAGGGTTTCCCCTTTCCTTCGTTTCTTTGTGCGCTGCGGGAGACTGATTTAACCTGAACTTTGAAAGGCCTTTCGCATTTCTTGGTTGTGGGCACTTGGCGTGCCTGGCTCTGATTGAATTTCCCAGTGGAAATTCCTCAGCATTCGGTTCCTTCTATGTTCAGTTAGACGTAGCCTCAAACACCTGCCTTCCTAGAGGCTCTGTGGCTCTGCCATCTGCTGAGGTTTCAGACAGGGCTGACCAGCAGCCTTAGTGATAGCTAGTGGTGTGACAGGAGGAAGTCATCAAAACTTTTGTGCCACCTTCTGTGTGAACTACTTTAGGACCACCCAGCAACACTCGAGGCACTTTCATAGGACCGTTCCCTTTTGAGGTTTTGGGGAAAACTGCACATTTGTTGTGATGGTGGATAAAATGTATTCATTTATGCTCTTATTTTGTTACTTCTGTTTTCCACACTTTTGTTTTTTAATTTTATTGTGTATATTCATTGTGCACGGTGCTGGGTTATATAAGGATGTTTTCATAGTATATATTATGCACTGAACATATTGCTCTTCTCATATGTTCTCTCTCTTGGTGTCTTCTGGAATATGTTTTTTCATCCTTCTGTTTATAGGTTACATACTCTATTTTAAACATTTTTTCTAAAATTTATGTTTTTGTGTGCAACTGAATGAAACTGTAAAAAAATAAAATATATCGATTCTGCTCTTAAACAGGGAACTTAAAATACTGTACCCACAATCATTTCCTCTTAGGTGCAAACACTAATATTCAGAATTGTGGGGCCATCTTTTTTATTGGGAAATAGGTTTTTTTTAAGTTGATAGATAAAAATATGCACAGTACCTGTGTGTCTCGTGTTTATTAGTCTGCTCTATGTCTGATAGCCCTTGGGGTATTGTTTCTGGAAATGTTTGGTTATCTTTTTTTTTTTTATAAGCTCACACTGGATAGTCTTCAGACAGACACTTGATCAAAACTGTTTCTAGAGATGTCACTCTCTGGACATCATTCTTATTTCTAGATTATAGTTTCTCTGACTGAGTGGAAAATGCTAATTGGAATTCCATATCCCTGAAAGAACAGGCCTAGAATTACAGGTTCTTAGGGAGAAATTATTACTTTTATCATTTTTTTCTCACTGACAGTTTTCTTTGTATCTTTTGCCACAGGCAGATTTTCCTAAGCCTGTCCTTTCAATGACAATGTGACATTTGAAGGTGGCCTGGCTCTACCAGGGGAGTCTTAAATTTAGTTCCCCTACTTTTTTTTTTTTTTGGCTTTGTTTTGTTTTGTTGGACTTTTGATTTTGGGGGAGTTGTTTGTTTTTTTTTTTTTTTTTTAGTTTTTCATGACAGAGTTTCTCTGTGTAGCCTGGCTGTCCTGGAACTCTCTCTATAGACTAGGCTGGCCTTGAACTCAGAGATCTACCTGCCTTTACATCCTTAGTGCTGGAATTAAAGGCACTGCCTAGCTCCTTTCCATGGTCTTTAACCCTCAATGTGTTCACTCCAAGTCCACATTTCCACAAATGCCAAAGTATGTAAATATCTTCCAAATCAGTACTTCACATTCTGTAATTTTATGGGAATGTAGTTTGTTGGTAAAATGCTTACCTAGCATGAATGAGGCCCTGGGTTCAATCCTCAGCACCACATACACATAAACTGGATGTAGGGACACACACCTGCAATCCCAGCACCAGAGAATTATCACAAGTTCAAGGTCGTGTTTTACATAGTTAGTTCGAAACCAGCCTGGACTACTACAGGATACTTTATCTTGAGAGAGAGAGAGGGAACGAGGGAGAAAGAGGGCAGGGAAAGTACAGATAATTCAATCAATCAATGTGACCTCATAATCTAGCAGCTAATAAAATTATATTTCTTATAAAATATCAAATGACAAATAGATATTATAGTAAATATGATTCCTCACTGGAATAGAATGTAGCTTAATGGGAGATGGTAAAGAAGGGTGAGGAGTGGGCTTAAATTGTAGGGCAAAGACAGAGATCAAGGTCTTCTTGGAAGGTGCTCCTGGGGAAAGGATTGTGTGACACTAGGTGGCACAGAGGTGAGCACTCTGGGTCAGCCTGGGATGCTTTCCTTTGCTTGGTTATGAAGGCAATGCACATAGTTAGCATTTCTAAGACCAAACAAATGAACAGCCTGAACTAGTATGAGTTTGGGTGTGAATGCACAGTCAGTGCACTGAGTACCCACCATGACCATGCTTAATGAATGCTGCTGGTTTTTCTAATCCAGGGCAGTCACATGGGAGGGGGCGGGGTTACGTTTGAAGTAATGTAATCACCATCATTTTCCTACTTTCAGACATTGTCCAGGAAGACCTATGTGTAAGGAACGTGCATCCTGGTCTGTATTACATCATTATCAGACAGCCTAGATTTTGTTTAGTAGTCTTTAAAACTATGTCCTTATTGATTTGCCCTTAGTTTCTTGCATTCAGTAATACAAAAGGTATTTTTGCTGGCATTTATCCTCCACCTGCACATGTTTAGTGGGATGGCATTTTCAGAACAACTTTTCTATCTTTTCGCTCCTCCAGCCTTCTGAAGTAGAGCTTCTGTTACCTGTGAGGTGTCTGCAACAGAAAGGCAGTACTGTGAGGTTGGTCAGTTCGCTGGGGAACATTCAAACAACAGCTGCCTTAAAATTAAAGGAAAAATAACAAGTTCTGGGGCAATGGTTTGGAGGGTAAGGTACTTGCTGTACAAGGCAAGGACCTGATTTTGATCACCAAAACCCAGGTTAAAAACAGAAAGCAAACAAAACAAAACAAACAACAACAAAATCTGGACTCGTGTAAGTCTACCTTTAGGACGCTGGTGACAAGTGTAGCCCTGGGACTTGCTGGTCAGCTAGCCCAGCCTAAGTGGCAAACCTCAGATCTGTGTGGAAACCTTGCCTCAAAAGAACAAAACAAAAACAAAGCCCCCAGCAATGGACAAAGGGACACCTTGTTGGTGGTGTTGGTCTAGTATCAGTCAGGTGCAGAGCAGACTGCAATCCTTTGTTCATCCTAGCTTGATGCCTGTCCAAAGCTGTTTTATGCCTAGGACACATAAAAATCAAATCAAATCCCGGCAGCACAGCTCAGGAGGAAGAAGACAGACAGAGAGACCTTTAGTGTGGACACCCAGAGACTTACCCTCTGCTTCCAGGGTAAGGTCAGGACATAGACACACACCTATCATCATGCAGTGCAGTGTGGGAGAAAGAAGACAGAGACCTTCTGACCACCATGCCACCCATTGATCTGCTGTCTGGCACAGGCAGGCCTTAAGACACCTGCTTGCTGTCATGTCACAGCATACGGCACAGTCACAGGATGTCACCTAGGCCCCACCAGCCTCATGGCCAGCCTGCAGTGGGAGCCACCACAATGAGTGAATATGTGGTAGTCAGAAGGGAGAGAAAAAGAAGTGGAGTAGCTTGAGCATCACGAAGAGAGATAGAACTGTAGACTCAAGGATGGAGAGGAGTAGCCTGTTGTGAGTGGCTAACCTTGCGACCTGGGGCCATGGTGAGGTCCTAGCCGAAGCAGCTGAGGGCCATGTCTGGGTCAGTCGCTATGTAAGGTCAGGGGTCAGTGTTGATGTCTGTGGCTCATACTGCCACTAGAGAACATGGGGACATCCCTGGCTAGGGGAGCCACCAGGGACCTCATGGATGTTCAGGGCTTGTGCAGATCTGGCCCCACCCCACACTGGCTTCGGAGCTCTGAAGAGCTGGCCCCATCTGTCACCAGCAACAGCATTCGGGAGAGCAGGTCCTGGTGGTGGGGGTGAGGGTGAGCTGGTCCTGAGGGCGTGAGTCTGGGAGAACTGACCCTGCAACTCATCTGTCGTGGGGTGGCATGGCCACAGAAGTGATGCCCCATCCCTACATCTCACCACTTCTGGCAGTCGGGAAAGGTGCCCACAGGGCATGAGGTTGGGAGAGCTATTCCTGCCCCTCACCAGCTGCAGCACTCAAGAGAGTGGGCCCTGCACCTCACTTGGACAGCACAGCAGAACTGACCCTGGTGGTGAGGGCACGGGTGAGCCAGCCCCCAGGGCAAGAGCACAAGAGAGCTCCCCTACACACATTCTGCCATGAGGTGACATGGAGGGCCGAGATGACATCCTCTACCCCTTGCCACCTGCTGCAGCAGTCAGGAGAGCTGGCCTAAGGATCATGAAAGAGGGTGTGCTGGCCCTGTACCTTGCTGGCTGCAGGACTTGGGAGAGTGGGCCCTGTACCCTGCTTTGGCAGCACAGTAGGGCTGGCCCTGGATGAGAGGTTTGGGGTGAGCTAGCTTCAAGATCAAGATTGTGGGAGAGCTGGCCCCAACACTTGTCTGCCATGAGGTGGGTGTAGAGGTGATGCCCTCCTCCACTTGCCTCTTGCCATCTGTTGGGAGAGCTGGTCCAGAACTCCCGCTCATGAGAGAGTGGGAAAGCTGGCCCAGAACTCCCGCTCATGTGAGAGTGGGAAAGCTGGCCCAGAACTCCCGCTCATGTGAGAGTGGGAAAGCTGGTCCTGGCTCCTCACTGACTATAGCACTTGGGAGAGTGGGCCCTGCTCCCTCGCCTGGGCAACATAGTGGAGCTCTGGCCCTGATGGTAAAGGCATTGGTGAGCCAGCCCCTTGCAGGCTCACATGCTGCAGCACTTGGGAGACTGGGCCCTGTGCCTCGATTGGGCAGCACAGTGGAGCTGGCTCTGGAGGTGTAGGTGTGGGTGAGGCAACCCAAAAGCATAAGAGCAGAAAAGTTGACCCTGCCTCCTGCCAGTGGCAGCACTGGGTTGCCTATCCAGAACAATGCTGGAGAGTTTGCCCTGGTGGTAAAGATAAGGGAGAACCAGCACACTGACCAGCTCAGATACCACTCAGGCCTGGATCCAGGGCTCTGAGTTGGTCCACCCCAAAATTTATAGCATCTGCTAACAGTTGGGATGTGTGAAAGGGCCAGTCCAGCTGATCCAAAACTACAAGATCTCCATGACACAGGGTATCAACAGGATAACCAGGAGGAGGCCTGGTGAGGATCCAATATTGTTGGTGTCTTAGAAGCCAGAGATCTAAAGCCAGACCAATGGCTCATTGCAATGGACATTTGCAAGCGAAGATGTGTGGACAGAGGGGTAAGCTGTGGGACACACTGTGACATACCACAGCTTCCACAATGAGGTATTTTCTGTGCTTTGGTTTTTGGTTGTTGTTTGCTTGTGTGTTTTTTATTTTGAGAGTAGACAATGACTGAGGAACTATGCTAGAAACTGTTCTCTGGCCTTGAATGAAAAAAAAAAGAAATAAAAATGAAAGGATGGTGCATGACTGCTCCTAGGTATGGTGGAGGAGAAAGTTAATTATAGATTTGTGGGAGAACATAGGCAGAGTCAGAGACATCTGGACGAAGGACTCAAATCAGCAAACACAAGCACGCTCCATTTTACTATCAGGCTAGGTTCTGCTTTAGGTCAAAGTTCCAGTTTCCAGACAATGATTAAGACCTCTCAGAGAAACCACTGTGGGCCTCCAATCAGAAAATGCAAGACCATCTGTTTTAAAAGTAAACAGGATGTGAATCAGGAATGACCTCAGCCCACAAATATTCCCGCCCCGGGGAAAGCCCAAGATAGGTCTGAGCCAATCATCTTGTGCCTCATGTGATTGCTCACTAGCTGCCCAATCAGAATAGAGATTAGCTCATCCACCCATGATTCCCTTTAAACGGCTTGGGCACCTTTGTTCATGGTCGCCATTTTGTATAGCTGGTAACTCTAGCATGCAGGTTGTTTCTGCAGAATAAACGCTTTTGCTTTTTCATACTATTTGAGTCTGGGACCTTTCTTCAACGATTCTTGGATCCTTACATGGGAGGATCAGAGAACCTGTGCCACAATGTCAGAAAAACAAAACAAAGATGGTAAGAAACACTGAAGTTCAAGAAGACTAAACAGGCAAGAATTTCCTAGCAGAGAGGACCACTACCGTTTTTGAGAGGGCAGAAATGGCACATCAAATGTTTCAAAGTTAATCTCACAGACTGCAGAGCAGCATCACTTACAGAACAGAATCATGAAACACTGCTGCAAACAGATTGCTACCACTTTCCCAGGTCCAGAAGGAGCAACTCTGGAGTCAAATGAAAGATTTACTTGCATTGATGAATGGAAGCAATGGAAGAAAGTACAGCACCAACAAAGCCCACAGTGTTACCACCTGCCGTTCCCCTGTCCTACACATGCCAATCACTACCTCTGTCTCTAAGGGATAATTGGCAGCCACTACGGCTTCTGAAAATATAAATTCTTGTGAGTAGCTCACTATGGATTTTGTTTCCTATGAACTCTTAGCATTTTCTCCATTTCAAATTTTTGGTTCCCAGGGCCTATAGCGGAACACAAAGTGAGCCACACTTTACTGTGCTCAGAGTAATATTGGCTCTACTACAAGAAGCCAAAAGTCTGATTTTAAATGGCATCATTTAAGTCTGATAATTAGATCTTGTTGGGCTTTCAGAAAAACAAATAAAAGTCTACACAGGAGGAAGCAGTGCTTAAAATGAATTAATCTCAAATCTCTCTGCCTTAAACTTAGTAACATGTAAAAGCACTCACCATTTCTAATGAAAATGTGACCAAATCAGAGAACATGTCACTAGTGTGGCATGCTAAGATTGAAAAATACATTATGTCTTAAAAAAAGGACACATAAAGTAATTCCCCTTGTGTGAGTTCCAGTGTCCTGGAGAACATACTGGCTGACACTGAGAACTGGCTGTGTTGTCACAGCCATTGGCACTGTTGGAATCTAGGTGGGACGTGTTTCTCTAACCATGAGCCTGGCTTAAGGATGGAGGGGGACTAGAGACAATGTCTGGCCATTGGGTTCAAAGATTCAGAGGGTTCCAGCCTTGCCACAAGGCATGCTGACTAGAGAAGACTGAAGAGGAGATCTTCAGCAGAGTGAAGTTGGGCCGCGGGATGCGCACATGTTCTTAAAGAGACCAAGTGTATCCTAACAAGGGCTACTAAGAGGCCAAGAGTATCCTACTTGAGTCCTTAGGGGACCTCTAGACTTGCATTTAAACAGAGACAGAAAGTAATGCCTTTCTATTTAACACACAAAACATATCACCCACAACCACACACAACCACACACACACACACACACACACACACACACACACACACACTACAGAAATATCAAGAGACAAGTATGATCCAGACAGCAGCTGGCATCTATTCCTCTGAAGCCACAAAGCCATTTCCCATGGTCTCTAAGTTAGCATATTTGGAGGTTTCAGCTGCAGGGCTCCCTGTATGATCCATGCATCAACTGGTATCTATGCCCCTAAAGCCAGGAGCGGTTTCCCAGAGCCTCCAGATCAGTATGGTGGAGGTATGAGCTCAGGTGGAGGTCTGTGCTACCTGTTTGCTATTCGTCTCTCCTGACCTGTGGCATCTTGTGTGCTTCCACCACGTTTCCTCCGCCTTGTGCTGTGTCATCAGGAGCTAACATGTTTGTACTGCATCAGGTGGGTTTCTTCACCTTTTGACTTCTTGGTTGAGTTTTGGAAGTGGAAGTACCTGCAAATGAGTGGGTGGGAAGGGAAAAGATACTCATTCCCTCTGCTTCCTCACTGCCTTGCTCTGACAGCCTCTTGTTGGACAGCCTTCCTCCCAACATTCCAAACTCCTTGGCAGGTGCATTAAGGATCA
The DNA here is from genome assembly GCA_907164525.1 of Lophiomys imhausi. Taxonomy (NCBI): domain Eukaryota; kingdom Metazoa; phylum Chordata; class Mammalia; order Rodentia; family Muridae; genus Lophiomys; species Lophiomys imhausi. The sequence continues at coordinate 5,672,005 of CAJQZJ010031917.1, forward strand.
GGAGAATAAGACCCTTCTAGAATTCTGTAGGTGTTTCCCCTTCCATTGCAGGTTCCCCTAGCATCTCAACCCCTCCATCTTCCTCCTTAGACTCTTCAGTGGAACCCTCAAGAGGCATCACCCTTCCTCCTCTGCATGTTGACTGAGAAGATGCTTTCCCAAAGATGTTTTGGAATGACTGAAAGTTGTAGGGTTCTTGTGAATTGCTACCCTGGAATTTCTACTTCTTTTCTTTACAGCTCTAATGACAAACAACCTCTTTACTAGTTAGCAAATAAAGCACACAAGAAGGAAGTCATTAATAAGTACAGCAAAGTTTGTTACAAAGTTCAAGATAATGGGAAGTGGCTTTGTCACACACCTACCACACATAAAGTTACTTAAATACTCACATTAGATACAGACAGCCTAAATTTTAGTACTATAGGACTAGAACCAATTGCAAGGACTCTACCACTGTGGAACTGGTATGTGACTTTCTGCCACATTACTGATTTTCTCAGGGGTGCAATTCCTTCCTTCTCACTCCCTGCCTCCAACCATTGCTTCCCCCCATCCTTTGTTCCTCCCTCTGACTGCCATACTTAGACTTGAGTATGTCCCCCAAAGGTTCAAGTCAAAGAATTTTGGTCCCCAGTCTGGGGATGTTAAAAGTTAGTGGGACCTTTAAGAGGTGAGATCTCCTATTTGCGGATATTATAACCCTATATTCAAAATATTCCAGAATCCAGAAAACACTTAGATCTAATAGACACTTCTATCAAAACAATGAGCCAGAAATCAGGAGCATGATGGAGACAGGAAATTCAACTAGGTCTGAGTTGTCAGTCAGCAAATAAAATAGAAGATATGTCCTTAGGATTTCAGATAAATCAGGATATATATGTGTGTGTGTGTGTGTGTGTGTGTGTGTGTGTGTGTGTGTGTGT
>CAJQZJ010031917.1:5672943-5695946 GCA_907164525.1 Lophiomys imhausi
TGTGTGTGTGTGTGTGTGTAGGGTTTTAAAGTAATGAACAAACTCCTTTATATACTCCATACAGGATATAAAGGAGTTTAAAGTAATGAACATAATGTGAATGTAAATTGAGAAATACTACCTATGAAATTTAAAAACTTCTGTACAACAAAGGAGACAGTTGAGATAGCCTAGAGAACAGGAGAAAAATTTTTGCTAGTTATATGTCTGATAAGAGACATATTTCTAAAACATACAAAGAACTAAAACAAGACAAAAAACTAAATAATAAATAAAACAGCTAATAAAATGAGCAGATTACTCTCAAAAGGTTGAATACAAATAGCCTATAAATATATGGAAAAATGTTCAGTCTCATAGGCCATAAGAGAAATGCAAATCAAAACTACATTCAAACTCCATTTTACCCCCATTAAAAATGGTATTCATTAAAAAACCAAATTGTGAGCATTTCTTCAAGTGTCTCTCAGCCATTACGGATTCCTCTTTGTGAATTCTCTATTTAGCTCTGTCCCCCATTTTTTGATTGGATTATTTGGTTTCTTGGCATTTAATTTCTTGAGTTCTTTGTAGATTTTGGATATTAGCCCTCTGTCAGATGTGGGGTTGGTGAAGATTTTCTCCCAGTCTGTAGGCTGCCGTTTTGTTCAAATGACAGTGTCCTTTGCCTTACAGAAGCTTTTCAGTTTCATGAGGTCCCATTTATTGATTGTTGATCTCAAGTCCTGAGCTGTTGGTGTTCTGTTCAGGAAGTTGTCGCCTGTGCCAATTAGTTCGAGGGTTTCTCCCACTTTATCTTCTAGTAGATTTAGTGTGACCGGCCTTGTGTTAAGGTCTTTGATCCACTTGGACTTAAGTTTTGTACAAGGTGATAAGTATGGGTCTAACTTCATTCTTTTACAAATGGACATCCAGTTGGACCAGCACCATTTGTTGAAGATGCTGTCCTTATTCCATTGTGCCGTTTTGGCTTCATTGTCAAAAATTAGGTGGCCATAAGTGTGTGGGTCTATTTCTGGATCTTCAATTCGATTCCATTGATCTACTGGTTGTTTCTATACCAATACCATGCTGTTTTTACAACTATTGCTCTGTAGTACAGCTTGGAATCTGGGATGGTAATACCTCCAGATGTTTTTTTATTGTACAGGATTGATTTAGCTATTCTGGGCTTTTTGTTGTTCCATATGAAATTAAGGCTAGCTCTTTCCAAGTCTATAAAAAATTGTGTTGGTATTTTGATAGGAATTGCATTGAATCTATATATTGCTTTTGGTAGGATGGCCATTTTTATTATGTTGATCCTACCTATCCATGAGCATGGGAGATCTTTCCATCTTCTAAAGGCCTCTTCCATTTCTTTCTTCAAGGGCTTGAAGTTCTTGTTGTACAGGTCCTTTACTTGCTTGGTTAGAGTTACCCCCAGGTATTTTATGTTGTTTGTGGCTATTGTGAAGGGGGTTGTTTCCCTTATTTCTTTCTCAGGTGGGAATGCAGGCTTGTGCAACCACTATGGAGGTCAGTCTGGTGATATCACCTTGGAATAGCTCTGCCTCAGGACCCAGCCATACCACTTCTGGGTATACACCCAAATGCCTCTTCACGGAATCATAAGGAAGTTTCCTCATCTATGTTTATAGCAGCCTTATTTGTAATAGCTAGAAACTGGAAACAACCCAGATGTCCCTCAACCGAAGAATGGGTTAAAAAACTGTGGTACATCTACACAATGGAATATTATTCAGCTATCAAGAACAATGAAATTATGCAATTTGCAGCCAAATGGATGGAACTAGAAAAGCTCATCCTGAGTGAACTAACCCAGACTCAGAAGGACACATATGGCATCTATTCACTTATAGTAGGATTTTAGCTATATAGTAGAAGGTATCAATACTACAACTAACACACCAAAGGGAACTTGGACATAGACTTCTTATTTTTAATTTTTAATTTTTATTTATTTTTTATATATTAGTTATATTTTTTTCCATTTTTAGTCTTTTTTATCTATTGTATGCTTATTGATTTGTTTGTTTAGTAGTTCTCTCTCCCAGGCAATGAGACACTTTTCACTGATGGTACTGCTTCATAGATCCCCAATGAATGAAGAGGCTCTTGGCCCTCATACGACCTCTCAACTGAGATGAGGGACTGTTATATAAGGACACCCCACCCCAGAGAAATGGGGTGGAAGGGTTAGGAGGTAAAGAAAAGAAAATGAAATGTGATGTTTCGGCCTTGTACTACTAACTGTCATAAACTGTTTAGGATAATTAAGAAATGCAAACTAATGGTTATGCAAGCCGGTCATTCTGTTAGGTACTATGACAGCCTATTATAGTTACTTGTTAAGCTAATTAGAAATAAACCTGCTAAGAGACAAGCAACATCTGCTTACCCTAATATAAGAGATAGATAGGGCCTCTTCAAAAACCTCAAGAGATCTGCAGAATATGGCATTCAAAGATGTTTTCGTAACTTTAGACTTTTTTATATCAAGACATATCAACTCCTGACAGCACCCCCTATTCTCCTCCAAGTAGAAGATGAGCATCGAAGAATCTCCAGTGGGAGATGATTGAATTAGTCGCAAGCCTATCTCTTGGTAGGAAAAGCCCCTTGCTCCAACTGTAGACAGAATGCTGTCCAAAAAGGACAAAACCTGGAAGCAGGTAAGTCGACAGCCTAGCTCTGCCAAGAAAGGGTAGGTAAGTCCTTCATAACCCCTGCTCTACAATCAATGTCTGTCAGAGAAGCGGGCCAAACGACTGAAGAGCGATGCTGTAATGTATGGAGAGAAAATGGGAACTGTCCAGGCAGCCACTGTTATGTCATTTCTTAGTTTGGGAAGCTGCAGACCCTGTACTTCCTATAAAATCAGATATATCTATCCCTCTCAGGTCTCTGAGGTGATTGAAGAACAGATAGATAGAGTCTATCTGTTTGAGTTGTTTAGGAGTCAGGAGAGTGTTATACATCTAAGAAGATACTTTTAAAATTGTGTTGCAATTAGTATGAATGTTGAGTCAGATACAGAACTTTAAACTCATGGAGATGTTTAGATAGTAGAATGTTAAAGTCAGGTACCAAATACATATGGACTGGTCATTGGGAATGTACGTTAAGCCATATAACCCTCATAACTGTGGCCTAATTACCTCTGTTGTACTGTATTGTATTTATTATTATAAGAGAAAGAGCCATTTGTTGGACTGAAAGGGGAAACTGTAGGGGGAAATAAGATACACCTTAAACCTAAAAGAAAAAAAAAGGGAAGAGTATGGGGGGTTGAGGGTGGGAGGGTGGGACTGGAGGGGGAATAGGGAGGGGACTGCGATTTAGATGTAACTTGAAGAAATAAAAAATAAAGGAAAAAAAAATCAAATTGTGATGAGGATATGAACAAGAGATCTCCTTATTCACTTCTGGTGGAAACACAACTCAGTTCAACCACTATGGAACTCATTAAGGAGGCTTCTCAAAAAAAAAAAAAAAAAATAGTTCTTCTAAATGACCCAGCTGCATGACTCTTGGGCATTTATCTGAAGGATTCCAAATTAACTCATCATAGAGATACTTGCATATCAGTGTTTATTCCAAGACTGTTCACAATGGCTACATTATTGAACTAACCCAGTTGCCCAACAACAGAGAAATATACAAAAAAAAAAAAAAAGTATTTTTCACAGTGGAATTTTATTTGTCCATTAAAAAAATGGACAAATTGCCGGGCGTAGTGGCGCACGCCTTTAATCCCAGCACTCGGGAGGCAGAGGCAGGCGGATCTCTGTGAGTTCGAGGCCAGCCTGGTCTACAAAGTGAGTCCAGGACAGCCAGGGCTACACAGAGAAACCCTGTCTCGAAAAGCCAAAAAAAAAAAATGGACAAATAGAAGATAATCATATTAAGTGGATTAAGCTAGTCTCATAAAGACAAATATTATATATTTTATCTCATTTGTGTTTTCTAGATTATGGGTGTGTTTTTATATTGTTTTAAAGGTTTATTTGCTTTTAGTTTATGAGTATAAGTCTTTTGCCTGCAAGTATCTCTGTGTACCTCTTGTATTCAAATGTGATCAGAGGTCAGAAGAGTGCATCAGATCTACTGGAACTGAAATTATAGACTGTGAGACACCACACAGGTGTTGGAAACTAAATTCACATCTTCTGAAAGAGCAACAAGTGTTTTTAATTTATGAGCCATTTCTCCAGCCCCAATACATAACATTATATATGCATATGTGACATAAAAGTAGAAGGGAAATTATCTAAGGATACAAACAGAAGTGGGGAGGGGAATCTGAGTTAGAGAATATGATGGTTAGAAAAATAATGGCCCTGAGAGGTTCATATATTTGAATACTAAGTCACCAGAACTTGGCACTATTTGAAAAGATTAGAAGGATTAGGAGCTCTGGCCTTATTGGAGGAAGTATGTCACTAGGGATGGGCTTTGAGGTTATAAGTATCCAGTCTATGCCAAGCACAGAGTCTCTATCTCTCTACCTATCAATCAGGATGTAACTAACTCTCAGCTTCTGCTCTAGCACCATGTGTGCCACCATGCTTCCCTCCATGATAATAATGCACTAAACCTCTGAAACTGTAAGTAAGCCCCCAATTAAATGCTTTCACTTATAATAATTTTTTTGGTCCTGGAGTCTCTTCACAGCAATGGAAGAGTTACTAAGAAAGAATATACAGAAAGGAATGTGCTCAACATATAATATATGCTTTTATAAAACCTTAAAGTACATTAATTAAAAGCAAAAATATATGAGCAGTGTTTCTAGAGAAGGTATTTAGGGTTTCTACTCATAGGGTGTATATTCAATGGTTGTATATTTGATTCCTTCTTGGGAGCAGCTGAAGGCAGGAACTCCTAGGTAAAGGTATTGTGGCTTCACAAATGCAGCCCAGGGTCATATTGTGCATTGGGCTAGGAGTAAGTTTGTACCATGGTAATAAACAGAGTTCCAGGAACCAAATATTTTCAGATGAGTCAGAAAGCTCAGCCACTGACACCATTTTAAAAACTTGTGGTCTATTCTGAAAAATACTTAAATTGTGTCCCTCAGATACTGAGAAGTTTGCTGTACATAAAACCACCCCCAGAAAGCTGTATTTAAATCATTTGGGATACTGGCAAAGTTGGGCTTTTAGTCTAATCTCTACGGTGATACACAGCCACTAACTTAACCCCCATACATCTCTAGAGTTTCTACACTATTCAGTCCACTTGCTAACACATTTTCATTTTTGATTCCTCCACTCTTTGTACCTCAAAATAGTCAACCATGCAAACCACTTGTTCCCTTTGATTCTATTTTTAGAATGGCTTTCCTTTGGGCTGGGCCAATAAAACAGGTGCAAGAGTTGTTATTTAGTGCATGTGTAACCAGAAAATAAAACAATCAGCTCAGAACTGCACACATGCAGGTCTTAGCAGGTGACCTTAGAGGGAACCAAGTCGGGCTGCGTTTAGGAATCGTCTCAATGACAATAAAATTAAGAACTTACTTCTGCATTGTGTTGACTTGCATCATGGAGAATTCAAGCGCTGGTTGAATTCTTAAGGAGGTAGCAGTGTAAGACAGAGTGACTCGAAATAAAAACTCAATATCTTTCTTTGTTATTTACTATTTTATGCAGCAGTTAAGATTTTAAAGAACTTTTATCTCATCCTGCCAACTACCTGGTGAAGGACACTGCTGGGAAAACAAAACAAAAAGAGAAGTAGTTACCAGGGTCCTCAGGGACATTCAAAAATCACAATGTTTGCTTCTTCTTTTCCAGTCTGATCTAAACTTAAATACTAGGGAAGGCTGCTGGGGAGGAGGGAGGACAAAAGTTCATGCTTAGCTAATTTTTAACCTCAGTTTAAAATTCTTTAAGGTAACCACATTTCTGCCCAGGAGTATAACTGGAGAGTTGAGAATCTGGTTTACATAATGTGTTCTCAATTTATATTAAGATACCTTAGACTCACCATCACCAGTGACATCAGGGCAGGCCTTTCAAATGCTGAGCACACCCACAGTGCCTCCTCACTGTTGGTGACAACACTCTGACTGTGATTCTGGTTTGGAGCAGTAAAAAAAAAAAAAGGCCTGTTCTTAAGGCTGTAGTCTTCCCTGAAGCACACAACTGTACCAAGAGGCTCAGTTCAAGTCCATTGTGTCTTTCTTGACTTTATTGCTAAATCCTCACTTCACACCTTCTTCTTGGTGTGTTCTGAGGTTCAGAAGGAATCAAAGATCTCACTGTCAGGAATGTGCTGTAGTTATTCTGAGTGACAGATGGAGTGGAAATCCCACTTTCTACCGTACTCTTCCACAGAGCTACCGTCTGTTCTTGGATATATCACCCATTCAGGAATACCTGTGGTGAATATTTTTAGACAACATTTGTCATGAACCATAAGTAGGTATGACCCAGAAGAGAAATTAGAGATAGTTTACTAAGCTGAGAGTGCTGGCACAGGCCCCCAATCCCAGCATTCAGAAAGACTAGCAGAGAGGGTAAGGCTTTGGCTACATAGCAAGGTCAGCCAGCCTGTGCTACCTAAACAGACATTGTCCCAAAAACTTAAATAAATTACAATTTACTGGTGTTTATATCCTCCCCTACTCTGGGCAATACTGTACAGACATGTAGTAATTACTCATAATGCTGAAAAAAACGGTACTGCTTATTACATTCGTGTTGCTGAGGTGTATCCATAATGTCCGGTTTCATCACCCTTTCAGCTGTAAGGCCCAACCCCCCGGAGGGGCTATCGCCCTATCTTCCTGCCAACCCTCAATGAGAAGCAGACACTGAATAGATGCAAAAAGTAAAAGGAATTTATTGTTCTGGCCCTCATGGCCAACGCACGTGGGGGGGTGGCCTACACCCGCGGGAGCGGGGAGAGGTGACCACGAACTTTGCAAAGCCTTGGGTTATATACGTTTTGGGGAGGACAGCTTAGTCATTGATGTACATTCCCGGGGAAGAGGTTTTGCTTTGAGAATCAGGAACTTTGGCCCTGGCTATTCCAGCTGTTTGCTCAAGGAGACTTCAAGGAGACCCTGGGGCTGGGTGGTTGTGTTAGTCATGTCCTAGCAATAGCAGTGGGGAGGGGTGTTGTAACAATCCAGTGATAAGATCACTGGGCAGGTCAGGGCATAGGAATTTTACAAACTTCTGCTCATCTCAGGATGGGGGCTTGAGTCTGAAGTCCATCTTTTCATTTTGAGGACCTGAGTCTAAAGTCCACCTTTTCACAGCCACCTTAAAGCCTTCACTTGCTAACACCACATTTCTCATGAAATTTTTATGAAACAACATCTGGGGACAAACCACCCAGAGTGTAGTGTGAATAGAACATGACCATTCCCCCAAAGGGACCCACAAAGCAGCATAGAGAATAGAAGCTGTATTTATAGTACAAGCAGGATGAAGTGCTGAAGGTGAGATACAGATACACTATTCAAAGGATCAATGACTACATCTGAGACTAGAGGGGGGTGCCTTGAAGGTATCCAAACAAGTGTTTGATAGTGGGGAGAATTTGTTATGTACAGAAAGAATCTGGTAGGGAGACTCAGAAGTGTTGGAGTTTATCTGGAGCTACCATGTATTCAAATGTTTATTACTGCCCCACCCCCAAGATCTGGTTACATTCCAGATGAGCACATTCTCACATACGCTAAGTGATGCTGTGTAACCTTGCCTTCTAATTTATCCCTGATTGGCTAAATAAAGTTGCCTATAGCCTGACTGGGCAGAAAAGAGGTAGGTGGAGCCAAGGTTCTCAGGCTTAGTGGTCAGAGAAGCATCACCAGGGAGAGGAGGAAAAGGAGGAGGGAGAGACACCATGGGTTAGCAGTATGAGAAGCTCATGTGGCTGAGAACAGTCATCTCAAAGGACCAGACCAAATGGAACATATGCAAATATATTTTATGGGGGTTCTTGCTGGGAAACAGTCAAGATAGCTTAGAGGGTTAATATCTGCCTAGCTCTAGTGTTTTAAGGCTATATAAAAATTCCAACAGATCTCTCTGTGTTTATTTAGAACATAGCGGGTAATTATATGACTCAATATTAAATTAATAATTCATTCAACATGGAAGTAGGGAATTGTATGAATGTGTTCAGGACACAGGAAGAGAGATATATAGTCTCATCAATATGAGGGCACTTCAGATCAAGAGACCAGGAGGTAGATCCTACTCAGTTACAGGCTGTAAGTTCAAACATTATTACAAGAGAAAATTTATTTGTGTATTTTCCAAAGAGCCTGATGGTATAATACCATCATTATCTCAAATTCATAAATACGGAAACATGCATAAAAGTGAAAGCAGACAGGACACGTGTTCCTTAATCTTTGGGTTAAGTTGGCATTTTCTCTGAGCCCCGTTGAATCCCATGATGCTAGATATTAACATGGCTGTATCTACTTTAGTGTGTTGGCTGGTAGCCCTGGTCATACATAATACACTGTAAAGTTAATGGAAACACATTTAAAAATCAGATTTGCAAGTCTGAAAGCTAATAATGCAGCATATCCCATGATGGCCACTTGCAGGTATAAACATCATTGTGGCAACGCCATGTTGCAAAATCACATTGCTTAAGAAAGTTGCCCAGATAGTAATTTGTGACTCCCAAACAACCCTGTAAATTGCAAGACCTCTAGAGGGATCTTATTTAATTGATTCAGTTAATTAAATAATATTTTCATTCTCTTTTCTTTTTTTTTTATTTATTTTTTATTTATTTATTTTTTTATTTTTTGGTTTTTTTCGAGACAGGGTTTCTCTGTGTATCCTTGGCTGTCCTGGACTCACTTTGTAGACCAGGCTGGCCTCGAACTCACAAAGATCCGCCTGCCTCTGCCTCCCAAGTGCTGGGATTAAAGGCATGCGCCACCACCGCCCGGCTTCATTCTCTTTTCTAATAGTTTTGTTTAACACATTTTAGTTGTACAGAATAAAAGGGTTTAATTTTTTTTTCATTCATGCATACAGTATGTTTTCTGGTCACATTCATCTCCATTAACCCTCTCTCCTTCTGCATCCCTGTCTTAGTCAATATTCTATTGATGTGAAGAGACACATTATAAAGGAAAGCATTTAAATGGGGCTGGCTTACAGTTTCAGAGGTTTAGTCAATTAGCAGCATGGTGAGAAGCATGGGAGCATGCTGGCTGACATGTTGCTGGAGAAGAATCTGAGAATATAACATCCAAATCTGCAGACGGTAGGAAGACAGAGCCTCTGAGCCTGGCTTGGGCTTTTAAAACCTCAAAGCCCATCCTCCTCCACCCCCAATCCCTAACTCCAGAAACACACTTTCTCCAACAAGGCCACACATCCTGATCCTTTCAAATACTGCTTCTCCCTAAGCACTCCTGAGCCTATGAGAGTCATTCTCATTCAAACCACAATCCCCAATAGACCTCCCTTTCACTTCTATTCTTTATTTCCTCTTACTCCTGCATAAAGCGTGTAACAGTTGTCTTTGTGTGACTGGCTCATTTCACTTCCCACAATGATCTCCATTTACATAACCAGTCTTTGGGCTATTGTGACAGAGAATCTGAGTGTCAGGTGCTCCTGTTGTGAAATAAATGGCTTGGCCCAGGACATGTACAGAGAAAACAGAATTCCAAAAGATGCAGAACATCAGTAAAGAGGGGGTCAGATACCAGAGGGTAAGTTAGGGTACATTCTTAACAGCTTTCCTGATCACATTTGGAATTATTTAATTTATTGTCTAAACTGACAGTGATTTGTAGGGAGAGCAAACCCATCAAGACATAGTTCGCCAGGGAAGCCAAATGATTCTTCGTTGCCTTTCCACTGTTATGAATAATGTGGGTATTTTGGTGAAACAGAAGCCCTATGTTATAAACATTTGTGCCTCTCCTCTAACGCATTCATAGCTTTAACTTCAATTTCCAAAAGGATGACAGTAGGAACTGCCCTTTTGAAAGCTGATGATTAGTCCATGATGGATAGGGGCTTAACAAACAGACCCAAGGAAGCCGATGTATTCTTTCTACCGCGTTGAAGACACAGGGAGAAAACATCACTTTGGGGAGCTAAGAAGTGGCCCTTGGAAACACGGAATCAGCCATCCTAGCCTCCATCCTAGCCTCCAGAGCTGTGAGAAAGAAATTTCTGTTCTGTTTTTTTTTAATAGAATCCATCCCATCTAGTTTTGTTATGGCAACCTGAAAAGTCCTAAGACAGAAGGGAATGTGCACCTTCCAACACTGTGCAATTTTAACCATTATTACAGACATGGCTAGAAAAACTACTTGCTGAGATAAACGAACTGATTTTCAGATTAAGAAAAAAAAAAAAAGGAATTTCTTTTAGAATGGAAAACAGTGACATCTCCCTGCAGGTGAAATTCTCCCATGAAAGATCTGAGGGGCATGATATTGCTCTCCCTTCTGGTTATTTCCTAGGGTGCGATGAAACTGTTTGCTCAAAGGTATCATTGAAAGGTTATAACATTCCCTGTCAAATTCAACTCCAGAATGCTATCTTTAGGCATTGCATAGGAAAACCGCTTCCCACGCACTCACCCATCTATGGTACTCTGCAAGTGCTTTTGATTTCTGCCACTAGGCAGAATGCTTACATTCTGCTTAGTCTGATTTTCTTTACTCTTTGAATTTATGTCACACAAGTTCTGTCCCCATCTACTTCTATGTCACAATATTCACTCTGGCTCTCAGCAGCACAAATCTCCTTTAACTTTTTCTCTTATCAAATCAGAGACACCAAGCTATAAGGGGGTTATATCCTGATAAATTTCTTGTAAGCTGAAAATATTCTAAGTGGAAAATCCATTTAATGCACCCGACCTACCTAATATCATACCATAGCAATACAAAACCCTCTAGATTATCATTGTTTTCCTCATAAGCCTGTGGCTGCTGGGGAGCTTGGATCTGCTGTGCTGCCTGTAAGGGTCCAGGAAGACCCCAGACTCAAATAGTATGCAAAAGAAAAGAGCATTTATTCTGCAGAAACAACCAGTGTGCTGGGGTCAACAATTCATACAAAATGGCGATGACCCTGAGAGAAGCTCACAGGTTCCATTTAAGGCACATAGGGGAATTCTACTTGTGGCTACATGACCTTCATTGGGATTAGCTGGTGTCTGTGGCATGAGATACCTGTATAACCAGATCTAGAAGGAGGAAGGATTTCCTTATAGCCTCCTCCCTACCCCCCCCTTTCCCCCCAACTTTAGCCTCTGACCAGACTCAAGATGGAGGCTGTATCTAAAATGGAGTGAGTCGGGTCTTCTCACTGCCCAGCAATGCCAGGGAGCACAATGCATGTGTATCAAGAGAAGAAGCATCATACAATGAGCTACTGTGTATCGAGACCCATGTGTAATCTCTATATATATTGTTCCCTCTTTCTGAAAATTCTTTTCATGTCTTGCCTGTCATGTCATATCAAAACACATGCTAACATGGAAGGGGACAATCTCATGGTGTCCCATCCCTAGACAAAGAACTACAGGCAACTAATGACTGCTGAGAGCAGAATTAGCTTCGCCCAAGGTGATCCCCTTGTCAGTTATCCAGTACAAAGTTGATCAGTGCTGAAACCATATATATACAAACAATTATATATATATATATAAAATTACACTTATATATGTATTTATATATTAATGTAGGTAATTAATGCAATGTATTAATATATATTAATACATATATATTATATATACACACTTTATATATATATTAATGTGTGTGTGTGTGTGTGTGTGTGTGTGTGTGTGTGTGAAGTGATAAAGAAACAGAGGCTTTTAACTTCAGGAGGAACATAGGAAGTATTACAGGGAACATACTTGGATGAAGCTGGAAGGAAGGGAAGGAGGAAAGTGTACTGTAATTCTATTTCAATTAGGAATATATTTTAAAGCCAGGCATGGTTCCCTTTAATCCCAGCACTTGGGAGGCAGAGGCAGGTGGATCTCTGTGAGCTTGAGACCAACCTGGTCTACGAAGTAGTACAGGACAGTCAGGGCTCTGTTACATAGAGAAACCCTGTTTCAAAAAACAAAACAAAACAACAACAGTAAAATAATATATTTTAAAATGCATAAAAATTAAAAAATAAAATACATTAATGAGATAATGTGAAAAATAAAAGAATAAAAGAAATTGCAGCTCCATCAGCCTGAATATATGTGTCATTTATGTGTAGACTCATCACATGGCATAATCTATACTCATAACTCTTCCTGGTAGCTGGTAGGAAGATAAAAAAATAAAAGGCAGATTCTGAGAGGTTGAAAGGAGGACAAGAGGCAGCAGGTTGGCCAAAGGAGCATTCCTGGAGATGAAAACATTAGTGGGCTAGGCACAAGACCTGAAGGCCCCAGGAGTCTTGTCTAACGGTGCCAGGTCAGGCACGATGACTGCTGGGTTTTGGGTTCAAATCAGTCATCTACCTTTCCATTAACATAACCACAAAGCCTAGTTGGGTGGAGAGCCCAAAATCCATCCACTGGAGACAGTGGAAATCAGGACCACCATGAACTCAGTTCATTTCCTCAATTTTATACAGCCCAGGGACCCCTGTTCAAGGAATGGTCCTATATTCCCTCTGTCCACAACTTTAAGCTTGCTCACATATCTTTTTATTTTCTGACAAATAAATTTGAAATACTATCAACCTAAATTCAGCTCCACTCAGCTCCTCAGTGCATGGGCAGGAGAAAGCCAGATTCTTTCTTGAATGGTTCCTACCTGGTTTCTTTTGTTGCTCTTGTTCCCCACTGAAATCTCCAGTGCAGAGCCTCCACTCTGTCTGTTTCAGCATTCTTGTCTTCCAAGCTATAGTGTGCTAAGCTCTGCTTACAGCAGCAAGGAGCTTTCCCAGCCCAAAGTTCCAAATGCTTTCATGCTCTTCCCTTAGACTAATTCCACAGGCTTAAAAATCCATGTGGTTAGGTCTGTTACAGGGGTGGACCCACATATCAGCACCAACTTCTGCCCTGGTGTCTTGACCTGCTGTAGTCACAAAGGTTCTAACAATGCCAACTGAAGGGGAAAAGGGCTTATTTTAACTCACAGCTCAAAGTATGGTCCCACTTGTTAGGGAGACACTTCTCTTATTCTACCAACGGACTCTATTGATGCCAGTTTCATGCATATTCAGGTCCAACATCTGGGTCAGGGTGAAGAACTGGTTTAAAATGAAACTGGCAAGGGAAAGATGCTAATTTGCTATGATTTAAAGGGTACAGTTGGGCTGGAGAGGTGGCTCAGAGGTTAAGAGCACTGGCTGTTCTTCCAGAGGTCCTGAGTTCAATTCCCAGCAACCACATGGTGGCTCACAGCCATCTACAAGAGATCATTTGCCCGGGCATATATGTAGAGCAAATACTGTATACATAATAAATAAATAAATGTTTTTAAAAAGAAAAAAAATAAAGAGTACAGTTCTTCTGAAGCTTCTTGTGCTCTTAAAAATGGCACCCAAAAGATGAAAATGGATGTGAAATGAAATGTGCAGGAAATGAAAGTGTCATTCATTCCTGCACCCAGTTGCTCATTAGTTGAGCCAACAAACATTTATACTGACGGTATATTGTGTATGAGAACTGGCATAGAGAAGAACAAATGAAACAGAGTATTCCAGAACCAAAACACTGTAGTGCACACATTAACAATATCAATTATATATTCATTCTATTTTTCCACCTTTCCATTTAGTCAAAATCCTGGCACCCATCACTCTTAAAGAGTTAGCTGGTGCAGTGTGCCAGAAAGGCACACTTTATTTAATCAACTCTCCTGGGGTTGACCAAGTTTTTTAAGCCTTTCCAGTCCTGCCTACCACAAAAACTCCCTTGACCTACTGCTGGAGAGATGGCTCAGCAGTTAAAAGCACTGGTTTCTCTTCCAAAGGACCCGGGTTCAAATCCCAGCACCCACATAGCACTTCACAGCTGTCTGTAATTGCTGGGCACACACCTTTAATCCCAGCACTTGGGAGGCAGAGGCAGGCAGATCTCTGTGAGTTCAAGGCCAGCCTGGTCTGCAAAGTAAGGCCAGGACAGCCAGGTCTCTGTTACACAGAGAAACCCTGCCTCAAAACAACAACAACAACAAAACTCCCTTGACCTCACTCAAATTTTCACATCCCACATCACTCTCCACTGAGCCCGTCCAGAACCAACACTCTATCCACACCATTGTGCTTGGATGAAAACTCTGATCCAGGCTAGCTCTGATTCCCCAGCTCATGTTAACCTAGTAGAGACACATCTCTTACCCTTCTTGAGTATGAACCTTGAAGAGTCCTCACCTGGCTTTGAACGTGCAATCCTATCAACATTATCAAACAGGCGACAAAAGCACAGAACAAGCAAGCTGGCTTATCTATTAGTTAAGGGAGCGAGGAAGGAGAGGGAGTGTTAGGGTGATGCAGAGCAGGCCTTCCTGGCACTCTGCACCAGCTAACTCTTTAACTTTTCTCCCACGTTATTAAAGACACTCATCTCTAGTGGCTGGATCATGTTTGAACTGGCAGCAGTGATTACTGGCAGCAGCGTGTTAAAGGAAGCTTTTTGTTCCCAAAACTTTCCATCAAAAGCAACCCAAACTCAAGATTTTTCCGAGACTGTTTTTCAGAAAATTCTTCTGGCGTCAAGCTGACCTGTTAATAAGATAAGGGTGGCTTCAGCAGGCCTTTTCAGTGTTTGTTTTGTCTTGTTTTCAAACATTCAGATCCTGAATTATCTTCCTAAGTCTATGGCAAACTCGGGAACTCCAACCCAGAGATCAACAATGACATCTTAGAAAGAAGGTTAGAAACTTAGCTGCTGATTTATCTGCAAGGCCCCGACATGCTCTGTGAACACATATGTGAAAGAGTGATGCACACATCACAGGAGAATGAACAGAGAGTGCAGAGTGTGTGGGTGTCGACACCGCAAGTTTGGCTTCTTGGTGCACATCTCTGCCTGAACTCAAGGGGCCCACGTTGGCATTTGTTTTTGTCCATCTCTGGAAAGTGGTTCTGGAAGAAAGAGAAACTGACTTCCATTTGGAAGCTGGGAAGTGGTGACTGAGACAGAACGTGTAATGACTGAGTTCATTACAGGTTTAGTCTAACTTGGACATCAACCCAAAATCTGACCGTTTGTGCTGGGAGACTAACCACTGCCCTTGACTGTGTTCAACACCATCAAACAGTTTGCATTTGTCCATAAGAACCTTTAAGAAGTGTGTAGAAGCCGGGCGGTGGTGGCGCACGCCTTTAATCCCAGCACTTGGGAGGCAGAGGCAGGCGGATCTTTGCGAGTTCGAGGCCAGCCTGGTCTACAAAGCGAGTCCAGGACAGCCAGAGCTGTTAAACAGAGAAACCCTGTCTCGAAAAACCAAAAAAAAAAAAAAAGAAGTGTGTAGAAATGTTGCAGGCAGGCAGGCGTATATTCCTGAGCCTGTGACAGTGTTGGTGCCCTCTCTTTTAAGTCTCAGAGCAGCCACCATGCACTCCTTAGACATATGGAGCTCTCTAGTATAGAAACAATCCACAGGTTTGGATTTGTTAATTCCATGGCTGATATTGCGGGATACTCAAATATGCTTTCCTTTATTCATTAGTATAGAACATTTTAACAATCCCTATTATTATTTTTGTTGTTGTTGTTGTTTATTTTGTTTTTCAAGACAGGGTTTCCCTGTGTAGCCCTGCCTGTCCTGGATTCGATTCATAGACCAGGCTGGCCTTGAACTCACAGAGATCCACCTTCCTCTGCCTCCCAAGTGCTGGGATTAAAGGCTTGCACCACCATACCCAGCCATTACAGATAGTTTCAAACTGCCATGTGGGTGCTGGGATTTGAACCCAGGTCCTTTGGAAGAGCAGCCAGTGTTCTTAACCACTGAGCCATCTCTCCAGCCCTAATCCCTACTCTTTTAAAGGTTCTCATTATGTTTCCTCTCAGGGTCTGCTTCAATCCCTCACCATACATTCCGTCCAACTGAACCAGACATTCAGTAGTCACAGAGCCTGGCCAGTCCATGCCTTTTGTAGAAAGGCAGCAGACTGAACCATGACATCTGCCTTCATTCTGATCTCCACCCCCAGTGGGCCAAGTGATTCTGGGTGGTTTACTATGGAGCCATGGCCTCAATTTCCTCATCCCAGAGGCCAGGAGTGGATGATTTCCCCTTCAATAAACTGCTGTGTGTTACACTCTTTGACTTCCTTTTTTTTTTACAATGTGTGTAAAAGAATGTCTATTTCACTCATCCACTAATTAGGTGAGGAATGAGTAATTGCTGGGGATACAGAGGTGGAAAAGACAGGGCCACGTCCTCTGTGAGAGGAGGCAGACAGGAAACAAATGGATATCAGATGGTGATCAATGCTGCATGGGATTGACGTTTGGCAGTGCAATGAGCAGAGGTTGTGTAGAAACCACGGAAGCCAGGAGGATAACCTCTGAACCGGGATCTCAGTGGGGGCATTTCTACCTCCGAAGCTAACTTAAATTTGTTTCTGTTCTCCGATCCAGTCACCAAATTGTCCCCATATCACTTCTCACTCCCCATGTCATTTCTCTAGATGCAACCTGCTAGCAGCAAAGCCATTTGCTGAAGTTGGCTTGTGTCCAAATAGCAAAAGTTTCATCAGATTAAAATGTTCTTAATCACCCTTTGTGGAGATTTCAGTTCACTTCCACTTGAGTGAAGGTGGAGGCTTAAGCTCACGTCCCAGCTGTATTCCTCACCTCAGACCTTTGTACAGTTGCAATGATCCTAGAAAGTCATCAACTTTTTATAGCTTGGGTGGCTTGCAGTTGGTTCCTCGCACCCCAGACCTCACTCTCCAAACTCCTCTACAATTGCTATTATCGTAGCTATAATACCAGAGTGCCGTGCTGTTGGGTAAACTCTCTTCCCAATTGTAAGCAATTATGCTTGGAAAAGAGAAACAAACACTGCCACACACTATCTCCACAATTAGAGAAGGACACAGGGTTGGGGGAGAAGCAGATCCCAGATCCTAACTCTCCTACCTCACCCCCACCCTAGTCATATAAAATGAAAGCCAGAGCCTGGAGAGATGGTCCAGTGATTAAGAATACTTACTCCTCTTCCAGAGGACCTGAGTTCAGTTTCCAGGATCCACCTCTGAAGGCTCAAAGCTGTCTGTAGCCCCAGCTCTAGGCATTACAAACTCAAAGCCCTCTTCTGGCCACTGAGGGTACTCACATATATATGGCATATACTCGTACAAACACGAACACATACATTAAAATTAATTATTTCTGTTTTACTTTAAAAGAAGGCGCCAGGGAAGGCTGGTCTCCTTGCCCCAAGCTTTGAACAAGAAGGAAATATTGCTTTTCTTTTCCTGTTTCCATAGATCAACCCAGGCTGAGAAAGAAAAGGAGGAGTGGCTGAGAGGGGACAGTAGAGGAATGCCCTACACACTTAGCCAAGTATTCACGGAATGGGGAGAGACTGGCTGTCTTTTTAGTCGTTCTCCAAGAGAAACTGAACACTAGACAAGAGGAAGTACCAGAGTGCGGGATTGGTGTTCCCTGGGAGTCGATTTCTCTTTCAGTACAATCTCTGTTAATTAGTTACTTCTCAACTCAAATGTCAGCTCCCCAGAAAGTCTTTGTCTTCTGGGTCTCAGGCTCAGAGTAATGGTTTCCACTCCATTAGATGGGGAGGAGGGCAGTACTATGGGGTCCACTCCATTAGATGGGGAGGAGGGCAGTACTAGGGGGTCCACTCCATTAGATGGGGAGGAGGGCAGTACTAGGGGGTCCACTCCATTAGATGGGGAGGAGGGCAGTACTATGGGGTCCACTCCATTAGATGGGGAGGAGGACAGTACTATGGAGCAGCCCACTGGAAAGTACATTGTGAATGTTCACT
Organism: Lophiomys imhausi; assembly: GCA_907164525.1. Lineage (NCBI taxonomy): Eukaryota > Metazoa > Chordata > Mammalia > Rodentia > Muridae > Lophiomys > Lophiomys imhausi. The sequence goes on from CAJQZJ010031917.1 coordinate 5,690,879, forward strand.
GTCCTACAGATAACCAGTTCTTAGTCATCTCAAAACATGTAAATATTAGAAAAATCAAATTAGTATAAATTTTGGGATACTGGGTATCATCTAGGAAGAGGAGAGGAGTAACCATGAAAAAGGAATTCATTAATACTTTAGCTGATGGCTCAAAACCTCAATCTTTGAATGTGGGAATGAATAAGCTGGGTTTGCTGTTAAAATTTTTTTCTCCTGACAAGAAACTAAAATCACCTTTAACAAGATAGAACAGTTGTAGTTTTAAATTTTGTTTAAGTAAATGAAATGCAGAGGATTATTTTCTTTTTTAACTCTGTGAAGAATATTCACAGGGAAATCCTGCACTTGAGTGTGCCCATCTTTCCAGGTAGGAGTGACCATGAATCAGTTCACTGTCTGGTGTCAATTTCAGAGAACAGAAAGGGCAAATAAAAAAGTGCTGTTTTTCCAATAACTCAACCATCCCTCTGTCGCACATCCACAGCTTTCTGCCAGTGCCCCCTTCTGTTGTCATTTTTATTGTTTTGGGTTTTCTATTTGTCTTTTTGGCCTCTTGTCACTCTTATATCACTTCATTCCTCAAAAGTTGGTCATATATGTTGCATGGTTTATTAAAGCGGGTTGGATATCCCTCGGTTGTTTTGACTGGGAGTCAAGCCATGCTGAACATATAAAGACTGCAAGTGTTTTGTACATTGAAGATTTACATGGCACACAGTTTCATGAGCTAATTCTGTATGCAAGTGCACAGATTTGAAAGTAAATCATGCAAAAAAAAATGGATTTGGACCTTTCAATTATTTTTGAATGTTTACCTTATGTAATTACCTACGTAATAAGACACATTTTAGTCTTTTTATGGCTCATATTTCTCCCACATACTTTTCTTAGTAGATTTAAAAACCATTATTACCATTTGCATAACAGCAGGATTCGGGTCTCAGAATGAGACACTCGGGGAAATCTCTGAGTTACACTATCTATGATGCCTACCTAAGTTTTTTTTTTCTTTTTTTAAACAAAAACCATTTTTTGTTTGTTTGTTTTTAATTCTTTTTTTTTAAGATTTATTTATTATGCATACAGTGTTCTGTCTGCAGGTCTATCTGAAGGCCAGAAGAGGGCACCAGGTTTCATTATGGATGGTTGTGAGCCACCATGTGGTTGCTGGGAATTGAACTCATGACCTCTGGAAGAGCAGCCAGTGCTCTTAACCGCTGAGCCACCTCTCCAGCCCTGTTTGTTTGTTTTTAAGACAAAGTCTCACTGTTTAGAACAGGCTGGCCTAGAACTTGCCCATCCTCTGGCCTCAGTCTTCCATAGTTCTGGCATTACAGGAGGATTTGTGCAGGGGCGGATCAGGTGGACTCACCACGATAGAACCTGGTGAAGATATGACCACATGGAGAGGTTGAAGCTATTATTATGTTTTCAATTTATTTATTTATTACATACACAGTGTTCTTCCTGCATGTCAGAAGAAAGTGCCAGATCTAATTACAGATGATTATGAGCCACCATGTGGTTGCTGGGAATTAAACTCAGGACCTCTGGAAGTAGCCAGTGCTCTTAACCTCTGACCCACCTCTCCAGCCCCTGAAGTTATTATTTTTAAATTTTTATAGTTTCTTCACTACAGTTGTTATCACAAAGCATAATTAACTGATTTTATCATTCATTTATTTTATTTATTTGCTTTGGAGCATGTGTGTGTGTGCAAATGTGCATGAGCACACACCCACCCATATACTTTAGCCATGGTGCACACACAGAGTTCAGAAGATAACGTGCAGGAGTTAACTCTCTCCTTCCACCGCGTGGGAGCTGGGTTTCAAAATCTGGTCATTGGTGGTGAGGACCTTTACCTACAGAGCCATCTTGCAGGCCCTGGTTTTATTTTTGGAGGAATAAATGCTTTCAATACGCACAATCCTCTTGCTGGGGGTTTATTTGCTTCATAAGGAGTCCTGTGCTTCCAGCTAACATCACTTCTGCTGCTGGCATTGACTGTTCCTGGTCTGACCCTCTTCTGCTGTGGGTCTGGCTTGCTAGCTTTCTGAATGTCCAATTATAGTTCCGCGTAATGGAGCGCTGTCTCCTCACACCACACATAGTTGCTGACCTCACTACACACTCAGCAGTTCCGTTTCAGGCCTTGGAATGGCTCTCACGGTTACGGTGACACACAGGTGGCATTGCTGAATCAACCATGACCCATAAAATTCATATTTCCAAAATGCATGTCCATGGGCCTTCCATTACACAAATGTGAATACGGCTGACGTTTGGGTGAGTTGGTCTGCTTCTCCCGCATCATCGTTATTTCTTACTTGTGTGAAATCCTTCTTCGTTCTGTTGGCCCTTCACTCAAATAGTTTCCCACCCCATGTCATAAAATAGGGGACCCTCCTACTCCAATTCATTTGGTTAGTTCCTATTCAGACTGAGGCAGGGCCAGACATGAATATGAATGTAAGTCTGGGACACATGTAAATATTCAAAAAGCCGGGTAAGGCTTCATGTGCACATATTAAGGCCTCAGGCAGCTGGCACCATCTCCTTCCATATTCTTATCTTAAAAACTACTTTTGATCCCTTACCAGGTCTAGAGCTGTACATATCTGTGCTGGGTTTCATTTTGAAAGTATGGGGCCAACCAGGTTCTGTCTTGGAGCAGGAAATGCCAAGGTCCTGGACTGGTCAGACCATAATTGTAGGAGCCCTGTGGGCTACAGGCTGCCATGTCCCCTTGGTATTTTGAATCGCAGCTTCATGGGGTGGTTGTTGAAGTGGCATGTGACCTGACCTTTTCATCTTTAATTTTATTAATCTGGGTCTTCTCTCTTACTTTCAGTTAATAAACCAGGGTTTGTCAATCTTGACTATCTCTTCAAAGAACCAAGTTTTATTTGATCAGTTTTATGGTTTTTTGTTATTGTTTTGTTTTATTTTGTTTTGATCTCCATTTCATTAATTTGGTCCTGGTCTATATATTATTTCATGCCATCTTCTGCTTTGGGGTTTGGGCTGCTCTTGTTTTCCTCAGACCTAACTGTTTGCCAGGTTATTTCAGACTTTTCTGAGTTTTTAATGGCAGAACTCCAATTCAAATTTCCCTTTTAAAACTCAACGTCTCAGGCTGGAGAGGTGGCTCAGAGGTTAAGAGCACTGGCTGTTCTTCCCAAGGTCCTGAGTTCAATTCCCAGCAACCACATGGTGGCTCACAGCCATCTACATTGAGATCTGCCCGGGCATATATGTAGAGCAAATGCTGTATACATAATAAATAAATAAATGTTAAAAAAAAAAACTCAACGTCTCTATACCAAAGGCTATGATAGGCTGTGATTTTATTTTCACCAGATTCTAGGAACTCTGAAATTTTCTCCCTTTTTTTTAATGACCCAGATTATTCAAAAGCAGTATAGTGTTTAGTGTCTAAGTATTAGTGTAGTTTCTGCAGTTTCTCCTACTATTGATTCCAAATTTTATTACACTGCAATCTGATAATATACAAGAGATAATGTGTGTTTATGTGTGCCTGTGGGGATGTATGTACATATTTATGTTTGTGTGTGTGCATGCCTATACATGTATATACAGTTGTGTGTGTGTGCACGCGTGCAAATGTATGTTGTTAAGACTTACTTCAGAACCTAGAAGGTTGGTTTATTATCTTTGAGCAGGAAATGCCAAGAGCCTGGACTATTCCAACTATAATTGTAGGAGTAAGCACATTGGTGCCTAGAAAACTATGTCTTCTTATTTCTGTTAGATGGAATACTCTCTAGGTATCTGTTAGGTACATTTGACCTGTGGTGTTGTTTAATTCAGAAGTTTCTTCAGTGATCTATAGATGAGAGTGTAATAATGAAGTCTTCCCTTACTGTTGTATCAGGACTTATTAGATTTCCTATGCTCATTAGTATTTGGTTTATGAGATTGGGAACCTAACATCTGATGTGTATATTTACAATTGTTACATTTTCTGGATGTACTGTTCTCTTAATTAGAATGTAGTGGCCATCTTTATCTCTTCTGACTAATTTTGGTTTGAAATCTACTTCATCAGGTAGCACAATGCTTATACTAATTTCTCTTTGGCTTCCATTTGCTTGACTTCTCTCCCTTGCCTCTGAGTCTGTAGGCATCATTACTTGTGAATTGTGTTTCTTAGAGAAAACATAGCATGGTCTAACTTTTAATCCTGTCAATCAGTCTCATCTTTGTTACTTGAGGTCATTTATACTTATGGTTGTTATTGAGAACTATTTACTAGTTCCATGGCCTTGATGTTTTTCTTTGGGTAGTCTAGATTACTGTTTGTCCTTTTTTTTCCCTACTGATATGCTTGGTCCTTATTGTTTCTTACATTGGACATGATGGATTCCTTTCTAGCTCTCCCACACTCATCTATAGTGAAATCTATTCCTCATTTGTTCTCATGAGTGAGATTTTCTCTCACCTTTTTAAGCACTTTTTGCGGTGCTAGCTTGGTGGTAACGATGTGCCTTAGTTTATCTTTGTCTTGAAGCATGCTTATTATGGCACTGATTTTAAAGGATTTTTTTTCTGGATATTGCAATCTTGACTGGCACATACTAGGTTTTAAGGCTTGAACTAGATCACTCCATGACTTCCTAGCTTTAGGGGATACTGATGAGGAGCTAGTGTTTTCTTTCCTTGATGTGTTTGCCTTTATGTGATTTGATGTTTTAACCTTATGGTTTTAATATTAGCTTTTACTATGCATCTTAATTTTAATTTTATGTGTATGTTGAAGAAAATAATAGAATCTATAATTGATACTTATGATTATTAGGGCGAAAGAGTTATCCCTTAGCCCAGTTCTAAACACACACAGACACCTGATGGATTTTAACAAGACTTAGCCTGGATTGTGCAGTCTTAGTCCATCTAAACTAGCTTTTAATGCTATTTCCCAAATAAAATCCCAATATATACACACATCCTCTTTGGCTTTTATTCTCCACACTAACACTATACACACACACACACAAACACACACACACACACACACACACACACACACACACACACACACACA
>CAJQZJ010031917.1:5705393-5717083 GCA_907164525.1 Lophiomys imhausi
GGCATAGGGCTATTCTAAAAATTACTGCCACTAGGGTTTGTCAGGCGGCTCCTCACCGGGTTTTCCTTCTCGCGCCCTCCCTTTCTCTCCACAGATCACCTCCCCAAAGGAGTCGCTCTTAAACCTTCATCATTACCAGCAGGGCTCTCACTTCACACTGGGGAGAGAGAAGCTGGGACCGCAACTGCCAACTCGTGCCGTCTGGATCCTAGGGTGTGTATGGCTGTGTGGGTGGGAGACCGTAGGGGTGTCTGAGTGTTGGTGGCAATAGAGCTATTTTCCTGCAGGGCATCTCCAGCTGGGTGCTACAGGTCATGTCCCTTGATATGAAGTTGGGAGACAGAAAACTTTGTCCTGGAATTTGAGAAATGCTGTAACCAAGGAAACGGGCCCAGTAACTGATATGTATGAGAGATACCCTATAAAAGTAAACTTACATGTGTTTTGGAATGATTGCTTTAAATCTCTAAATCTTAAACGTTTTTATTCCACTATGTTACAGGGAAGAGTAAGGAAAGAAAATCCCTAGGGCTTGCTCAGGAGGTTTAGAATTCTATTTTTAATTTTATTAGCAACCACTTTAACACGTGGTTTGGTCAACAGGACAATACAAGAGAGACACAATTTTTGTACTACTAATTTAACTGAATTAGTAGTACAAAACTCAAATAAACTCTTTGACTCCCCCAAAATAGAACTTCTTGACAGAACTGAACCCCCACCCCTGCAAATACCCTACACTCGTTATTTGGCAGAAAATAAATGTAGAGTTTTGTTCTAAATGTGCACATATGGTTATCGTGGTTTCACATTAAAAATCATTTTGGCGATGAAATGGCACAGCGGAATCCCTGTTCCGATGGACTTAACTAAAAATGGTCAGTATGGGCCAAGACTGTTTCTATTCCGGGAGGCAGAGCTGACGAGCCCTAACAGATGCAGCCATTGGAATGTGACAGGGACAGGGAGCAGGCACAGCTGATTTGTGCCCTTAGCCAGAATCCTGTGGCATCCCACTACTGGTTCATGGCGGTGACAGTGACTCTTCAGCACACGTGCACGCTTAGGGAGCTGGGCAGTGGGGGGCGGGGGGGGGATGCTCTCACACATGAAGTAACCACTCTGCTAGAAGCTTTCATCGGTGGTTGGTTTGAGAACAAGAATAATTTTATTTAAAGTCAATACTTTCAGATGGACTGGGCCCCTTACAGGTGAGGGCTCAGTTATGTTTCTCAGCAACATAAGCCCAGTGGTTTTTGCTGTATTTTTGACTGTAGACTTTTCCAGGAACTTTGTATAAAAACAAAACAAAACAAAACCAAAAATCTGAGCCACTTTACAGAAAAGTAACATGAAGACATATGCACTGTGGGCTTCAAAATAGTCCTCAGGGCTCATGATCCATCTGGAACCAAACCAAGAGTGGAGTTGACAGATAAAATGCAGGGTACCATATTAAATTTGAACTTCCTTATAAACTACCAATGCAAACAAGCCTTTAGTATAAATGTATCTGAAATATATATATACATACACACATACATAAACACACACATATATATATACATACATACATACACACACACACATATATATATATATACTTTATATATATATTTCCTGGTTTATCTGAAATCCTAAGTGCACATCTTGTATTTTATTTGCTGACTGACAACTCAGACCTAGTTGAATAGACCCTACATAAAGAATCTTGTCTCTATCAGCTCATCTCTATCTGAGAAAGAGTTAATTCTGGAGATCGGAATAGCTGTTTGAGAGGAAGTGGTTCCTGACCAGGTCCTGGAATCTCTGGCAGAAAATGGCAGCTACATAAGATTTTAGAACTAAGGGAGACATAGCTCTGATCTAACAAGAGGTAACTAAACTTCTGAAGGCTGTGCATTTCACTCAAGCCTCGCAAACGGTTAGGGCAGACCTAATACCAAGACCGAGTCCAGTTCCACAAAAGCCAAGAAATTTGAGTCTTTATGACTCAGTTTCCACAGGCCATTGTGGGGCAGGTAGTGGGGAGGAGGGAGGGGAGAAAGAATTAGAAATTCTATTTCTAACTCCCTTACAAACATAAAAGACAAAGAGAAGAAAAGTCTTCTTATTAAAAATTTGCTGGACCAAATGGTTTAATCTCAGCACTCTGAAGGAGAGTCAGGTGGATCTTTATGAATTTGAGGCCAGCCTGACCTATATAAAGAGGCTTTCTCTCAAAAATTAATTTTTTTTCAACAAAACCAATACCTTTTTTTTGGGGGGGGGGTCCTGTATCTTGAATGCAGTGAATAGAACTGTAGTTAACTTTGTGTTTAAAGTCTCAATGTCTATAAATAGATCCAAGTGCAATTCTTACCTAAGTTAAACGTATGACATTGGCACTATTTTTAAGAAAACAGTGGTGACTTCATGTTCAACCCAACCCTTACAAAGAGGTACTCAGTCATCTAATTAAATTACTTTACGGAAGCCTGTCTGCACTCACAGTTTTGACTGGCCTAACCTTCCAGAGTTTTGTTGCCTTATCACCTTTAACAAGAAAAAGAAACCCACAGAATTTATGTGTCTTCAAAAACTTTCTCATTAAAAAAAAAAAAAAGTTACTTTGAGAACTGGAAAGAATTACTGCGCACTCTTTACAGTCTGTAAACTTTGTAAACTTTCAAAGTTTACAGCTTGATTTTATAAGCCACAGGTCTTCCTCTCTCAGTCTCAATTTCCAAATATTGGAAAAAGCTAGCTTTCCATCTTCTATAGGCTTCAACTGACCTTGGATTATAGGGAAGCAAAACAGAGGATGGGGTGTGGTATGGGTTTGAATCTTTGCTCCAACTCATATTGCATTTGACTTGTGTGATTATAGAACGAAAATTAACTCTCTGAATTTTGATTTCTCCATTTGTAAAATGAGCATAGTATAAGATTTTCATTTTAAGATTTCTGCATCATTTAAACTTAAAAAAAATTAAATTATGCAAAGTAGATAACCAGGACTCTGGCATATAATAAGCTCTATGTATTTAGTAAATCCTCCACTACTTATGGAGAAATGAAGGTATCTATTTGCATTTACTACATATAGATACATAGTTGGTGATTAATATTTTAGAATTATTAGTGCACTTAAATTTGACAACTACAAAAGATGATGGAAAATAAGCCTGCCCAGTTGCTAATTGGGTACAGAATACATCACTGTGGAAATTGCGTAGGAGACAGAGAGCCACAGTGGGCAGTGTAAGAAGGACCTGTAGAATAGTGTCCATTATCATTCTCCCCAGTTCAAGTGGGAACTATTTTAGAGGGATGGAGCAAGGAGGAAAAGAGGCAGTGGCACCCCTTACTAGGGATTATTATTAATTGTTATTATTTCTGGGTACCCTCCCAGGAACAAAGGTAGAGCTCTAGTATGCTCCATAGGGCTGGAAGTGTCCTGTAACCCTCTGTGCCTGGGGCAAAGTCTCTTCTTTAACCTGAGCAGGAGGAGATAGAAAGGGACTAGCAATGCTCCCTGTGCTCACAACCACAGCTACGGTGGATGAGCTGCTCTTTTGAGCATTTCCTACTATGGTTGGAACCCTGTGAAAAGTGCAAGCCATTGATAGTTCCAAAACCAATCTGAAAAGGTCTTCTTCCCTTTGAGCACGAAGGTGGCAACTCCCCAGGGCCCCCATGAGTGAGAACAACTCAGGCAAGTGATTCAGGAAAATGGGGAAAGAGTCTTGAAACCCCTCTCCAGGGCAGCTTGGTGAAAGCCCAGAACTCACTCCTTGGTGCTCTGTGATCCTCCTCAGTGAATCAGAAACATGGTGATTATTGGGTTGAAAAGTATGGGCACTCAGAGTGGCTGGGCACAAAGCATGAGCTTGGTTTATAGGGGAGAAAAGTTGTAAATACCAGGTCAAATCCTCGCCCAGGTTTCAGTTCATGTATAAGTTGAATAAAAAAAAGAGCAGAATGTTTTCAGATTTTATTCCTCAGTGTCCAGGAATATTCTAGATGATTGTAGGGAATGAGTAAATTAAAATGAACCAAGGTGTTCAACTTTCACATGTATGTATGTATGTATGCATGTGTGCATGCATGTGTGCATACATTTCTGCTTTGGAATCTCAACTAGTAGTAGTATTATATTAGTCTTGTTCAGGGAGCCTTATTGTTGTACATTTTCCCTGTCTTATTTCGGGGACATCATCTACTAACAGGCATCCTGAACCTCTGGTTGTTACAATCTTTCTGTATGATTCACATGATTTTCCCTGAGCTTTAGGTGCAGGAGTTGTGTTACAAATATATTGGTCATACAAATACATTGGTCAATGTTGGCTCAATTATTCTCTGTATTTTGACCAGTTATGGATCTCTATAATAGTTTCCAGCTGCTGGAAAAAGAAGCTTCTTTGATGAGTGGTGAGAATTATGTTTGTCTTTGGGTGAAAGAATGGGCATTTAGAAAATAGTAATACATTGGTTTAGAAACTTGAGAGGAGTAAGTTCTCCTCTTGCATCTGACCTCTCCAGCCAAGGGTAGTCGGCTAGGTTTATTGTACCAGACATGAGTTCCTTCCAGTTGAGTGGGCCTTACGTTCAATTATACCACTATTGGTTATTCCAATGATTAAAAAAACACCACTATTTCACTATTTGGGGTATCTTACTTGTCCATTCATTGTAGTGGCCCCTAGGCTTTAGAGCTGGGAGGAGCTGCGGATTGCTCTTCTACCTTGGCAACTTGAACACCACCTTCTGGTACTTACAGAGCCAGTCCTCAAGGATGAGACTTTCAGGTCAGTTCCAGCTCCATCTCTCCAATTCCTATGTCCAAAATGCATGGGATCTTCAACAATAGGTCCTTGCCTTCAAATTCTGGAAGACATCCAGGAGCAACAGCAATAAATTATGTTGTTTTGGGGATTCTCTTTGGGGGACTCTGCTGACCAACAGTCCTAGAGGAGGGTCCTCGTGCTTGGTACTGGAATTTTTGTTAGACCATGCATAGCTCTTGGGTGAAACATTGACAACCCAAGTGCTGTAACTTCTCTAAACTACGCATCTATATGTAATTTTAGGTATACAGAAAGTAGTATGATCTGCTATGTCTTTTCAAACCTTCTTAGTGTTATTTATTCCCTTCTTTTCCCTCTGTATTGTCCTCTTTCCCAACCCCAGCTAAAGCTTCCCAACCTTCTTCCCATTCCCCACTCTATAGCACCTGTATCCCACCATTCCCCAGTCTAGAGTTAACCCTTGGTCCCTTCTCACTATCCTGATTTCTGTGATGGTCATGGACTCTAACCCTCAGGAACCATGAAGCCTCAAAATTATTTTTATTGGTTGTGCTGGTCATGGTATTTTATCATGGCAGTGATAAAATTACAGGTTCCATATTCACATCTAAAGATCTGGCACTTAAAATGACAAATGAAAGAACATGAAAGTTTCAAGTTTCTCAGTCTGCTTTACCTTATTCACTATGTTTTCTTGTTCCATCCCTTGGAAATCTCATGACTTCGTTTTTTTTTGTTGTTGTTTTGTTTTTATTTTTTGTTGGGTTTTTTGTTTTTGTTTTGTTTTTTACAATTGAGTAGTATTCCATTGTATGTATGTATCACATTTTTATTATCTATTAATCAGTTGAAGAGCGTTCAGGTTTTTACCATTTCCTAGCTATTGTGAATAGACATCAGTGAACACCATTGAGCAAGTATCTATGGGGTATGATGTTGAGTCCTTTGAGGCTATGCCAAGGAGTGGTACCTTAGTTACTTTTCTATTGCCATGATAAAATACCATGGCCAAAGGCAACTAATAAAAATAAATTTGAGAGTTCATGGTTCCAGGGATAGAGTCCATGACCATCATGCTGAGGAGTATGGCAGCAGGCAGGCAGGCAGATATGGTGCCTGAGCGGTAGCATATACATATCCTATACATATACACATCCTTTACCAGATGCATAGCAGGCAAAGATTCTCTCCGTCTCTGTGGGCTTCCTTTTTACTTGATTGATTGATTTCTTTGCTGTACAAAACAATTTTCATTTTATGAAGTTCCACTTGCCAGATGCTGGCCTTGATTCCTGTGCAAATGGAGTCTAATTCAGAAAGTCTTTTTCCATACATATGTCTTGTAGGGAACATGCCAGGTCTTCTATGAGGTCTTTGATCTATCTGGAGTTAATTTTTATGAAGGGAAATAGATACAGGTCTAATTCTGCTCTCCTACATGGGGTCAATTTCCTAGCACCAATTGTTGAAAATATTTTGTTTTCTCCAGTGTAAGTTTTTAACATTTTTTTAGTCAAATATCAGATGACTGTAGTTGTGTATATTAATGTTGGATCTTCTATTTTGTTCCACTGTTCTCATGTCTGTCTTTGTGCCAGTACCATACTGATTTTATTACAATAGCCCTGTAGAATATCTTGAAAATCAGAACAGTAATCCCTCTGGGGACTGTTCTTTTTGCTTAAAATTGCTTTGGCTATCCAAGGTCTTTTGTGATTCTGCATGACTGTCGCGTCCCCCCTTGTCCAGCAAGGATGACGCAACTCACAAAAGCTCTTCTCCAGCAGTTTATTCAGGTCCCTTGAAAACAGTGTTCTGAATTCCGAATGAATGCCCGGGCAGACCCAACCCACAGGCTAAATACTAAATGAACAGCCAATCAAGTAAAGCCACGTAGTGCTATCTTAGAGGCCCACATATGCGGAAGCAAGCCAGATCAACGGTCTTTGCCAAATATGAACTTGTATATCATCGAGAGCGCTCACCGTCGGGCTGGTGGAAGGTGGAGACCGGCGCCATCTTTAGGGCGCGGCACATCGCAGCTCTCTACAGTTCCCCCTTTTTTATTTTTTCTAAAGTTGGTAAAAGTCCCTGGAAAGGCTTCGTAATCCCTCTATCTGGGGATCTCACGGTGGGCCTGAGCCTGTAGGAGGGCGGTGCTCAAACTCTTACCCGTCTCTGGGTCAGCCTCCCCACTTGGGACTGCCCTGTCTTAGGTGGCCGAGACTTACCCGTCAACTCCGTCACTGACTTGCCAGACCCTAATATCCGTGGAACGAATTCCTCAGTGGGCAGGGACTATGCTTAGTGAAGATTTACTTCACGGCAGTGAGCCATGCCTGAGGGGACTGGCCCGCCTCAATGGCGACAAGGGCTTGTATAATCATGGCTACATTACGCTTTTGTGTAGCTCTCATTTTATAGATGCACCATAGGCAAACCAGAGAGGCTAGTATCATTAGTATCGCCAAAGAGCCTACGCCCGCCCACTCTTTAAGATGATCCATAGCCGTCTGTATCCAGGAAGTCAAACCAGTAGCCAGGCTCAGATCCACCCGAGTGGAATTGATGTGGACGATTGTCGCTCTCAGCTCTCTCATCAAATTTTCAAATTCAGCCGACCAATCCTGTAAGAGGAACTTTGACAATTGTCTAGACAAATTAGCAGCCTTTGTAAAATTTTGATATTTTGATATTGTACGGAAGTAACACACAAACCTTGCATTTTCCACTCACACCCCAATTGTGCTAGTTGCCAAAGAGAATCAATCTGTTCTTGTATTAAATCTATGCGTTGATTAACTATCATAAGACCTCCTTTGAGATGAGAATTCATAGAGGTCTGAGTATCCAATGCCTGTGCCACAGTGGCTGAGATGTTGTTCAGGGCATTGGCAGTCTGTATAGAACTAGACAAGGCAATAGCTGAGGCAGTAGCTCCCACAGCAGCAACAGTGACAGCAGTAACAATAACTGCAGTGATGCCAAAATCTCTTTTAAACCTGAATAGCATCATGGTATTAGGGGCCTCTACAGGAACTGGTACATATCGAGGCATTCTAGTCACCACAGCCACAGGAAAGGCTGTGGCATTCCAGCATAGGGCATAAAAACATGTGCCCGGAGTGCATACTAACTTTTCTTCACCCAAGGATGCACTCCCATTACTTACAATCCACAGAAAAGGAGGCCAGAGACATACTGGCGAAGCTGAAAAGTTCTTGTTGCGGTAAGAATGAAACAAAGAATTCCAAGTACCAGAGCCACTACTGCTAGAGAAATCCAATCTGGTAGCAGACCCTAGGGAAAAATTACCTCTTTGATAAATTCCTCCCCCAAGCATAATGACAGGTCCCAAGTCCATGTAACTTTCATTTATTCCACACAAAAGCCACAAATCAAAAGGATTGGTGGCAGTCTGCTGAGGATCCCTAGTAGATATATCAAGCATTCCTGTACAAGACTTATTCACTATATTACTAATCATGGGGCTAAAGGAAAAATAATCTTGTTGAACCCAAACTGCTCTGCGCTCCTGACATCCAGTCCAGGGAAAAGGTCCTTCCTCTCCTGTGGATCCTCTACAAAAAGGTGCCCAGCGTGGCTGTCTGGGGGGGTCCCGGTCAGAGACTCGTGTGGGCCACCATCCTTCAAGGCGAGAACCAATGCCTGAAAACAAACCACCACTCCTACCTCCAAATCTCAGTTGTGGTAAAAAATCTGCTGACTGCTGAGACAATTTAATGCATTTTGTATCATCTGACCTATTGAAGCTCATTAAAAAGCACCAACTACCCTTCAAGCTGACATTTCTATTACCCTCTATAGGGCTTTTCTGATCATCAAAGGGAAGGTAGGGTAAGCCTAGGCTTCTATTACTGCTAAATAAGCGTGGAAACACAGTTGCATCATGTCTGACCGGCATCGGCTTTGGGAATATCGACAGGATCCCCCATCTCGGCTCGGTCATTCCTGACATACTCACTGCTACTAACACCAGGATCCTTAGGAAGTTCTTCATGATGAATCTTCCTCACAAGGCGTTCAGGCACCCACACTGGATCTTGTTGGTCCTGAGGAAAAACACAAACAGACCCTCTTGCCCATGTTAGCACGGGGTCAGGCCCCCGCCAAGGGCCTGTCAGAATGTCCTTCCACTTCACCACGCTTTTAGGTGAACCATGGGAATCCTGATGTCTGTCCGCTGCTGAGCGGCCTTGAGCATCCAAATTGAAAAAATTTAAAGTAAATAAGGCTAAAGACATTCTCTCCTTGGGGGTACGGCCTTGGCCTATTCCCCCTTTTTGTTTTTGCAAGCATTCTTTCAAGGTGCGATGAGCACGCTCCACAATTCCTTGTCCTTGAGGATTGTATGGTAATCCGTGATTAAGCTGTACCTCCATCTGGTTACAGAAGGAGACAAAGGACTGAGCCGTATAGGCTGGTCCATTGTCCGTTTTCAGCTGCTGTGGTTTTCCCCATGCAGCCCAGGCTTCTAAGCAATGTCCTATGACATTGCGAGCCTTTTCTCCACTCATAGGTGTAGCATGTATGATACCTGAGCAGGTATCCACAGATACATGAATATATTTTAAGGTTCCAAATTCTGAAATGTGGGTAACGTACATTTGCCAGATTTTGAGTGGCATCAACCCTCTAGGGTTCACTCCCACACTGGGAGGATGATGATGAATCACACACTGAGGACAGTCCAAAACTACTTGTCTAGCATCTGCTCTAGACAAATGGAATTTCTGCTGTAGAGTTTTTGCATTTACATGAAATAATTGGTGAAACTGTCTGGCTTGATCCAGGAATGAGCTCCAAAAAATGCATTCCATCCTGGTCCATTGATCAACTTTATCATTACCCTCACTTAATGGTCCAGGTAATCCTGTATGTGCTCTGATATGTTGAATATAAAAACACCTTTTTCTCTGCCAGATTAAAACTTGTAACTCTTGTAATAAGGCACATACAGTACTACTATTCTTAATAGGACCTGCTAATTCTAATATTTTCACTGCGTTGACCACATAGACTGAATCTGAAATCAAATTGAATGCAAATTGACATCTTTTAAACACCTCAATTACTATTTTCAACTCTACTATTTGGGGGGAGCCCGGTTGAAACTGACATAACATGGGCTCTTGTCTTTCTATCAAATAGGCTCCACAGCCTGTCTTTGAGCCATCAGTAAACACATTTGGTGACCCTTGAAGTGGTACTGCTGAAGTAAACTTAGGGAATATCACTGGGTGCTCCTTAAAAAATGATAGCAATGGATGTTTAGGGTAGTGGTTATCAATCACTCCTTCAAAGCTACATTGCAATATTGCCCAGTCATCTACAGTGCCACACAAAATCTTAATTTGATAACTGGAATAAGGCACTATTATACTGGCAGGAGCAACTCCAAAAGACTGTAAGCATTGTTGGATACCATTCAAGGCTAAAGCAGCAAGTGCAGTGGGATAATGTTCTATTCTGTTCTTACTTGTGTCCACATCCCCGGGCAGAAAGATCTCCCTACTTTCAGGGACTGAACAGGCTGATCTATCTGAGTGGCTTCTGGATATGGAGGAGGAGTTAAAGGCGCCATGGCAACAGCTTTACTCACACCAGCCACTGCCAGCGTGGCTGAAGGCGCTATAGCAACAGCTCCACCCACACCGACTGCAGCAACGGCTCCACCCACACCGACTGCCGCCTGCGTGTCCTTTTCTTTTACCTTTTTCTTTTCCTTTTTTCTAATAACAGTCCTCTCCAACTGTTCTATTAGAGCGTGTAGCTCTCCTTCAGAATCCGTGCTCTCTGAGTCCTCAAGATCTCTAAAATCTCTAAAATCTCTAAGATCGGGATAGAGAGGAACTTTCTTTTTGCCTCCCTTTTCACTGTCTGCCTGCTCAAATCTTTCGCCTTTGTTACTTTCCTTTTCACTGTCTACTTGCTCAGATCTTTCCCCTCCATCCTGAAAGACAGGATAGTACAGCTCATGTCTCACTTCCCTCCAGACATTTGGACAGAATGACCGCCCACTAGGATCACTCAGAGGGGAAGTCTCATTATATGAAGGCGGGGCCAGCACAGGCGGCCCCGGACCTGAGGGCTCTATCCGGGTGCAGTCAGAACTCTTCCTCAAAGATGATTTCTCCATTTTCTTTGTTAACCTTTTAAGTTCCTCTTTAGACTCTGAGCTATCCTCTTCCAAAGTATCTTTCCCAGATTTGACCAAGCGCTCCTCTTTTAACTGTTCTAATGCCTTTTGTCCTTTTTCCACTGCCTTGCAATATCTCTGATCTCCTAAACAACTCCAAACAAGTCTCCAAATAGGCCGTGCTCCTCCCTGCAATGTACTTTGCTCCCAGGCAAAATCCAAGTCCCTGCCTAATTTGTCCCAGCAGGATACCGTAAGATTCCCGGACACCACAAACCACGGAGCCACGGAATCACATTCATTCAAAAATCTTTCTAGGGTAGACTTCTTAATCTTCAAATTCCTAGCTAAAAGTAGCTCCTGAAGAGCCAGAAAAATTGGGTGTGACTCAGACAATCCCATGTTTAAAAATTTTACTTTCGGTTCGCTGCTTCCCCGCGAAACTTTACCTTTCGTTCTCTATCTCTGCGAATCTTTACCGTATGTTCGCTATTATCTGCGAATCTTTACTTTGTGTTCACTATCTCTGCGAATCTTTACCGTATGTTCGCTATTATCCGCGAATCTTTACTTTGTGTTCGTTATCTCCGTGAAACTTTATTGTCCTGATTTATCCCAGGAACTTACCAACGTGTTGCCCCTGACTGCAGGAGTTCTGAGTCTTTTCTGGGTCCCCGTACGGGCCACCACCTGTCGCGTCCCCCCTTGTCCAGCAAGGATGACGCAACTCACAAAAG
>CAJQZJ010031924.1:0-16780 GCA_907164525.1 Lophiomys imhausi
GATGTTGAGGGCTTTTCTCTGATGTCCAGGAATTGTCAGTCAAGTGGCGACCAACAGCAATTTACAGCAAAGCTATAGGAGCCATGGTGCGTGGTGTTACAATTCTGTGCTCATATTTACACTCATTTCCTCAGGGTAACTCCCTGAGTAAAAATTCCTAGCTTTGGGGTTCTGCCAGGGCTGATAAGCAGGTGTCAGTCCTGCGTCAGCTGGCCTCTGACAACAGCCTTCTGGTTATCTTAAAGCATTACATCACTTCAATGCATTTTATTTTCACTTCAACTTATTTACTAACTACCTAGCAGCCAACTTCTATGACTGCTAACAGGCTCCTTACAACTAATTAATATTGAGTGACAGTGCCAGCATCTTCAGGCTCATCGCTGTTTACATTTGAGAAGGAAAACAAACAAAAAAGAAGCTGTAATAACCAGGAAAGTCCAAAGGAAGCTGAATTCTGTACTGTGGCTCTATCAGAAGGGCTCAGTTGTATTATAGCTGCTGTGTAAGAATAGCCTAACTTAAATGCTAGTAATTTAGAAAATCCCTGAAGTCCTCCAACCCTCAATTTCTTCTTGTCAGCAATCAGTTTTAAACCCCAGGGCTGTGGCACAGGCTTGTGAACCTGACACTGAGTAGAGCAGAGTTTGGAGAGTCCCAGGGGCTCACTGGCCAGAGAGCATAGCCTGCAGGGCGCACTCCTGAGAATGTGAGACCCTGTCTAAAAAACTGAGTGGATAGTACCCAAGGAGCAACACCACAGGCTGTTTTTAGGCACCCCCATGCACCCCCCTAAACATGAACACATATGTGCACATACAAATTGGTTTAATTAGACTTGCAGAAGAGTCATGAGAGGATAGTGTATAACATTCCTATCTATGAACACACTCACATATAACCTCTTAGCACCATCTCTGTCTCAAATGAACTATGGAACCTTATTGATGTTTTAAATCTTTATTCGCTGATCAGTTGATTCTGCTGATGATTAGTTTTGTCTAGCCTCCAGAGGCACTAAACATGGGCTGGCTGCTTGTCTGGACTTCATAAGAGATCTATTAACCTAGAACCCAGGCCAGGCAATGAGGCAGATTGTGTCTGTCCCCAGAGTGCACATGAGTGCTGGCCTCCAGTGAGTCATCGAATGCTCTTGTGAGTGGAAATAAGAATTCATTCTGAACATAAACAATTGCTAACCAAGTCATGATCAGAAAGCTGTTCCCAGCCGTTTCAGAGAAGCAATATCAATGCAGTTTGTGTTTAGGGGTGGTGGTGCTGCTGGGTCCTGGAGCCACAGGCTTCATTCATCTTAGGCAAGTAAGTGCTGGACTGTAACTGTATTCCAAGCCTTAGGACAAATTGTTAAGGCACATGAGACTAAATGTCATCAGATTACTGATGTAGTAACACCAACTTTGATGTGGACAGGGTGTACTTAGCTTATTTCTCTTAGAGATGAGGTTTGGAGAGTGGTCTCCTGTCTGTTCTCTTGACCACTTTGCTGGCAGTGATATTTTTGTTTTCTAAGCTTGTATAAAAAAGTAATCAGAAAATACGGTAGTTACAGTTTCCTTTGGTGGGTTTTGTTGCTGCTTTCACCCACGCTCAGGTGACTAGTGTTTAAGGAATTTCTGTGGTTTGTTTCCTGATCTAGCAGCTCACTGTTGAAGAAAGCAGTTCTGATCAGCTTGAGTCAACACGGGTTGTGCCAAAACCAGAGAGCCGAAAGCTTTCAGAAAGACTTAGATACAGAAGTGAGGCTGAAGTTTTAACAAGAAAGTGCTTGTCCCTGTGCTATGTCTGGTCACTCGGACCTTTTTGCTTGCAGAGGCGGCTTTTGTGGGAACAAACGATCTTCCTGTGAGCTGACTTCACGTGAGCTAGAGATAAGGCCAGAACCTGGCTGAGACGATCCCATTTACCACACAGTGGGATGTTACGAAAGTGGTTCACTTACAAACCCAACACTTGTCACAAAGTTGACACCCACCTCTGTAAGCAAAAGGTGAATATAAATTGAAATTTTAATTCCTTCTCAAGCATCATCATAAAGAAGGCAATCATTTGAAATGCCATTTTCTTAAAAATGTTTATTTATTACTTCAGGTTACATCTCCATCACAGTACCCTCTTTCAACCCCTCCCAGTCCCATCCTCCCACCTTCTACCCCCTATCCCTTCCACCCACTGTTCCAGAGTGGAGTGTCCCTACATATCAGTCCCCCACCCCAGTTCAGCAGTCATATGAGGGTCAAGAGCCTCCTCATACACTGGGGGCCTACAAGGTAGCACCACTAGGACAAAGTGTCTCATTGACAGGAAACAAAGCCTATGATCCTGTTCCCTTTGGTACATTGGCTGTAGTATGGTTATCCTGTACTATATGGCTAAAATCCGATTATAACTGAATAGATGCCATGTGCATCTTTCTGAGTCTGGGTTAGCTCACTCAGGATGAGCTTCTCTAGTTCCATCCATTTGGCTGCAAATTGCATAATTTCATTGTTTCTGATAGCTGAGTAGTATTCCATTGTGTGGGTTGTTTTCAGTTTCTAGCTATTACAAATAAGGCTGCTATGAACATAGATGAGGAAACATCCTTGTGGTTTGGTGAGGAATCATTTGGATGTATACCCAGAAGTGGTATGGCTGGGTCCCGAGGCAGAGCTATTCCAAGTTTTCTAAGATATCGCCAGACTGACCTCCATAGTGGTTGTACAAGCCTGCACTCCCACCAGCAATGGAGGAGGGTTCCCCTTTCTCCACACCCTTGCCAGCATGTGCTGTCATTTGAGTTTTTGATCTTAGCCATTCTGACAGGAACACTGCCAAACTCATTCTATGAAGCCACAGTCACCCTGATTCCTAAACCACACAAAGACCCAACAAAGAAAGATAACTTCAGATCAATTTCCCTCATGAAAATAGATGCAAAAATACTTAATGAAATGCCATTTTCTATGACGACAAACTCAGAGACGTCACATTCAGTCAAGATGTAGATGGCATCCTGACTTTGAGATTGACGTTATGTAGCATTAGCGTCCAAGGAAGCATCAGTGAGCAGCCCCGGGGTGTCCCGAGATACATTACTCTTGCTGTTTGCTGCCTACAACATTGACTTCAGCCAGGAGGCTTCACTTAGAGATAGACAGTGTTGGTCACTGCTGTTTGTCACCTACTGGGCGTATGGAATGATGTGGTTATCTTTCCATGAGTACCCTATGTGGGATTTCCCAGGTTTCACTCTGATTGGACAGCTTAGTCATTACATAGGGACCCCCATGATCCATGCCCACTGGCTAGAAGAATGCAGGATACCCTTTGGACTACACATATCTGGAGGCTGGAGCAGAGTCAGTTTCACCCAGAACCTAGAGCCCACCACTGGAAGAAAAGAAATTCTCCCGAGGGAGCTCTCGGGCAGAAAATATCAAGCCGAGAAGGCAATACCCCTGGTGCTGGTCACTGATTGTGTGGGGTCGAGTGGGGAATTGTGGGGTACTGAGGCTTCTGAACAGGAACATCAGAGTGAAGCAGTCATTCAGGTATCCACCATCAATAACCAAGGCAGCATGCCGCATGGCTGGGGCATTACAGTTCCAAGAGCACTTTTTCTTTCTGAAGACTTTGAGAGTCAGAAAGTTTGCACATTTTGCAGATGCCATCCAGATCCAGACACCAGGATGAGGACCCAGGTCTCTCCTTCTGGTGTTCTCATCACATGGCCTCATTATTTTATGGCACAACAGTGGCCTAAAAGGGGATCAGTTGAGTTTTGAAGATCTTCCTGGTTTGTCCACAGGATTTTTGACTGCCAGCTTTGTGCCAGGCATTCTGTGAGGTGCTGGCGTGATACAGTGATACCACATAAGCCATGTTGTGACTCAGGAGGTACAGGGATTAGGGTGTTGCACTGGCCCAGTCTTGAGAGAGGGAGAGGTGTAAGTAAGGAGCAGGGGGAGAACAGTGGCTCAGCTAACCTATGAAGACAACCAGGATAAGCCAGATGGAAGGACGGAGTGCGGGTCGAGGCAGAAGCCGAGGTCGTCACCTGAAGGAACAGGAAGCCCGTTGTGAGAACAGCATGGAAGAAACCTGCAGAGTTGAACACAGAGAGAGGGCCGGGCCATGGAACTAAAGAAAAAGTGACTTAAAGGCTGTGGCTTTGGCTGTGTCCTGTGGGCATAGGGGAACGTTGACAAAGTTTTACAAAGAGGCCACTCCACCTACAGAATGGTGAATGGCAAGGATTAGGGGGATCCAGGACAGGCCACCTACTGGGACCTTGGTTGCCTCAGAAGAACCAGGAGGTGATGGCTTGACTTCAGGAAGTATCAGGGGAAGGACCGTAAACCTTAGCCCTTGGAATTCTTTTTTAACTTAATTTAATTAAAAATATTTTTGAACTTTAAACTCATGGAGATGGTTAGATGGTAGAATGTTAAAGTCAGGGGCCAAATATGTATGAACTGGACACTGGGAAGGTATACTGGGCCATTTAACTCTCATAAATGTGGCATATTTATTTCTGTTGTTTTGTATAGTATTTACTGTTATAAGAGAAGGAATCATTTGTTGGACTGAAAGGGGGAGCTGTTGGGAGGAAGAGGGTGGAAGGGTGGGACAGGAAGGGGGAGTAGGGAAGGGACTGTGACTGAGATGTAACTTGAAGAAATAAAAAAATAAAGTATTAAAAAAAATATTTTTGAGACAGCATCTCCCTACATTGCTCAGGCCGCTCTGTAACTCACTGACACTATAGTATTGGTTGGCCTCCTACTCCTGAATATTAGGATTACAGGTGCTGGCCCCTTTGGATGTTTTTTGGAGACATTAAAGGAGCAAGCTTACAAACATGTTCACTCCAGGGAAACAGAAATGGACATCCATTCAGAACCCTTGGCTTTATCTCTCCATTTAAGGTTCTCTTATTATTTTTTCACTGTATTTGCTAGACTGAGTATTGTCTGAACAATTAACAGCAAGCTGGGTGTGCTTAGGCTACCCAGGTGTGCTCTTCTCATTAGTTTAAGTGGTGTAGCATACGGTTCTGGTTTCCTTTCTGTTGCTGTGATAAAATGCCCAGACAAAAATCAGTTCAGCAAAGAGGCGATTTATTTTAGCTCCCAGTTCCAGGCTAAAGTACACTGCAGGTGTCTTAGGGGTCTATTGCTGTCAAGAGACACCATGGCAATGACGACTCTTACAAAGGAACACATTTAATTGGGGCTGGCCTGCAGTTAAGAGGTTTAGTGTATTGTCGTTATGGTGGGAAGCATGGTGGTCCACAGGCAGATACGGTGCTGGAGAATGAACAGAGAGAGAGAGAGAGAGAGAGAGAGAGAGAGAGAGAGAGAGAGAGATCTGGATCAGCAGGCAGCAGAAAGAGAGATTGAGCTTGGGCCCGGCTTGAGCTTCTGAAACCCCAAAGCCCATACCCAGTAACACACTTCCTCCAACGAGGCCACAATTACTTCAACAAGACCACATGTTCTAATCCTTTCAAATAATGTTACTTCCTATGAGTTTTTTTTTTTTTTCAGAAGAGCTGGTGAAGTCTATTTTATTCGCATTATAGGAATAATCCAATAATAGGATATTGCAGTTCTAATCATGTACACTGCAAACACAAGCGTACCAAACTTCACTAGGGAAGCAGTATTATATTTAAAAGCACAGGCCAAACACAGCATAGAGGTGGTAGGTCATTTCAACATCCCATTTTCAGCAATAGACAGGTAATATGAAAAAAAATAGATTCTGAAGTTAAATGACATCATCAGTCAGTTCTATCACTACATTCAACATAGTTTATGCATTTGTAAACCTCTACATAGATGATTTGTTTACAGAAAGTATTGTTTGTCCATTATGCAGTGAGGAGCCTTCAATAACCCACCCACATAGAACAGTAATTTTAAAATGTCTTCAAAATATGAGGATCTGTCCCAGAACCCTTTTGCTTTTTACCAATCAATGGGCTATGATGCTCAAATATTTGAGGAGACAAATTTAACACAAAATATATAAGTTTAAAACTTTTTTTCATCTATAGAGACCAGATGATGTAAATAAGGACTCCATGATGTTTTCTACACAGTATGTACAAAGCAATGCAGAACTGAATGGGACAATGGTTCTTCACCTCACTGTGAGAACACAGGTTTAGAGCTTAGGAACCAACACATACACACTGTGGGCAACTAAAGAGGGGTTTATATCCTCCCCAAACAGTATTATATATGAAAGGTCACCCAAAGGTATTTAGAAACTAGTGATATATCCAAAGAGTACTCAGTATATTTATGTGAGTGTTACAGACTTTCTGTGTAGACCATGCTTGCCTTGAAAACATAGGTCCACCTGTCTGTGCCTCAGAAATGCTCGGATTAAAGGCATGCACCACCAAGATGCTCAGCAAGACACTCCATTTTGATAGCTCATGGTTTGTCATAAAATGTACAATTAGTATGATTAAAGTTGAAAAGCAGGATATATTAAATTCCACAATTAATCATTGTATATTTCACATAGGATGAATCATCATCTTCTATCCCACAAATTGATATTCATGTCATGGTGATAAATGAACATGTATAAATATTAGTGATAATGATGGCAAGGCAAAATTTAAGAAATTATTGCAAATAGTTTTAGAACAAAACAAGAAAGATGTGCCATTTTTCAAAAATATAGTTTTGATAACTGGTAAATTTGCCTTGTACAACTAAAATTTTGTGTTATTTTACAACTTTAGCTTGAAATATCATAAATATTTAAAATAAATATTACATTGTAAAATGTTTTCAAATAACCAATAAACAGATATTTATGTCCTTTAATTAGAAAAATATTGAAAACTAGAAATTATCCATAGAAAAAGAGAAAAATATTTAAAATCTGACTTTTCATAATCTTTTTTTTTATTTTCTTTTTTTCCCTTTATTTTTATTTCTTCAAGTTACATCTCAATCACAGTCCCTTCCTTATTCCCCCTCCAGTCCCACCCTCCCACCCTCAAACCCCCATCCTCTTCCCCTTTTTTTTTCTTTTAAGTTTAAGGTATATCTTATTTACCCCTACAGTTTCCCCTTTCAGTCCAACAAATGGCTCTTTCTCTTATAATAATAAATACAATACAGTACAACAGAGGTAATTAGGCCACAGTTATGAGGGTTATATGGCTTAATGTACATTCCCAATGACCAGTCCATATGTATTTGGTACCTGACTTTAACATTCTACTATCTAACCATCTCCATGAGTTTAAAGGTCTATATCTGACTCAACATTCATACTAACTTGCAACACAATTTTAAAAATATCTTCTTAGATCTATAACACTCTCTTGACTCCTAAACAACTCAAAATTTAATTATGAGACTCTAGCTATCTGTTCTTCAACCCCCTCAGAGACCTGAGAGGGATAAATATATCTGATTTTATAGGAAGTACAGGGCCTGCAGCTTCCCAAACTAAGAAATGACATACCAGCCTGGACAGTTCCCATTTTCTCTCCATACATTACAGCATCGATCTTCAGTCATTTGGTCCCGTTTCTCTGACAGACACTGATTGTAGAGCAGGTGTTATGAAGGACTTACCTACCCTGCCTTGGCAGAGATAGGCTGTCGACTTACCTGCTTCCAGGTTTTGTCCTTTTTGGACAGCATTCTGTCTACAATTGGAGCAAGGGGCTTTTCCTACCAAGACATAGGCTTGCGACTAATTCAATCATCTCCCACTGGAGATTCTTCGATGCTTATCTTCTACTTGGAGGAGAATAGGGGGCACTGTCAGGAGTTGATATGTCTTGATATAAAAAAATCTAAAGTTACGAAAACATCTTTGAATGCCATATTCGGCAGATCTCTTGAGGTTTTGAAGAGGCCCTATCTATCTCTTATATTAGGGTAAGCAGATGTTGCTTGTCTCTTAGCAGGTTTATTTCTGATTAGCTTAGCAAGTAACTATAATAGGCTGTCATAGTACCTAACAGAATGACCGGCTTGCATAACCACTAGTTTGCATTTCTTAATTATCCTACAGGAGCTGTTTTCAGTCAAACCTCCGCATCAGGGAAGTTACGGTGGCAGTAGATTGTTGGCCACATCACACCCAAACTCAGGAGTCAGAGAGAACTGCAAGTGCACACTCACCTGCTTGGCTTGCCTGCTTAAGCTCAGCTTGACTTCTCCACTCTTATATAGAGTTGAAGACCCCCATTCTAGGCGCCTAGGGAATTGAGCCACACATAGTGAGCTGGACCTTCCCACAGCAATTAAGGCTGCGCTCCCATAGACATGTTCACAGACCAACCCAATGTAGACAATTCCTCATTGAGTCTCTCTTGCCAGGTGATCTGAGGTTGTGCCAAGCTGACAATTGATGCTGACATTACCTGTGTCTGTGATTTATTCTCTTACTTTGCTCTAACCAGAGCGAGGAATTGAACCCCGAATCTCATGCATACCAGCCAACTGGTTTAACTACTGAGCTACCCTCTCCACATTTATTTTTATAAATTGTGAATTGGTTAATTGTCCTATTTTTAAAAAAATGTTTATGATATCTGAGAGGAAGGAAAGAGATATATTAGGCAAATCACCTTATCACATAATAAAACTGTAACATTAGTAAACACATACCTTCAATGTATTTTGTAGGACTTGCTCAAATTTCAAAATTAGGGCAACCCTCCATCTCACAGATACAGACCAGGAAGTGTATTGACTCATGCAGAGAAAAAAAAAATCAGGCCAACATGTAGGGCATGTTTACTAATTAATTCAGCTACATTCTGATGAAGTCTGATGTATGAGAACACTCTGTTTACTTGTGGAATTAAAAATCTGAACCCTCCTCTGTTATCAGCATGCTGGGCATATTCTTTACCCAAGTATATGCTTCTCTAGTCATCACTGGGCTGCAGAGATGCTTTACAACTCTGACTGATAAAGGAAATTGTAATTTAGTGTTCACGTTAATTATCAGCAATATTAAATGAATGTGCTGAAGGTATTTACATGTGCCATTCATAGTTGTGGTATGCAAAGGAAATTATTGTAATTGTTATTAGTTATCATATTTCTTAGTTCTGTAACAAAAATCATTCTCTCTTATCTACTTGCTAGCTTTGTTTTTGAGAATATCTTCATACTGAAAAGGGCTCACGATATTTTGAAATGTTTGTAGCACAAAACATGGCATTTTCTAACTCATTAACTGTACTTTATTTGAAATTCCTTTTGTGCTATGTTGTTTCTATGCACATGTAAACCAGATTAAAAATGGGAAGAGGGGTGACTGGACAGTCTCCTTTACTGATTATAGCAAAAGAGAATGTCATTGAAAATGAAAAAGAGAATGCCTGGGAGATTTGAAAGAGTTTAGATTCCTCCTGATTTTTGCTTATCATGGTTGGGAGCTGAAATATGAAAACATGAAGCAAACCTTTGTTTGCTAAACCTTGTTAATTAGCATCCAACGCAAAGGAAACATCAAGGTGACTTGATTTCATGACCTCACCCTTTTGAAAGAGAGAAATATTTTACTTTATTCTATAGAAATTAAAACTTTTGTGTCTAATACGTGGAATCTTGAGGTAGATAGAAATGTGATTAACTTTCAAAGCTGACTTAATACTTTAAACTTTGCTACAGCGACAAAAGCTTCCAGGACAGATGTCTATAAAATAAAAGTTCAGTCTGGGGAAATGGGACATTACAGAAACAGATTTTTTTTTTCCAGTTAGCAGACATCTCAGTAACATCTTAAACAGTTTTGCCTTCTGCACTGTTAACAACCCAAGGCTGAGTCAAATGCCACTTTTCCTGAAATCTCTTTCCCTCTCTCTGCAGCCTCTGTCCTGTAACACCACACTGTTTGTAACCATCCATCTTTATTAAACTCCCACCCTCTACCTGTCCCCTAAGTCACTGAGAGCTGGGAGCCCTTCACCCCCACATGCCAAAGCCTCAGGTTGCATGCAGCACAAGTTGCTGTCTCTCAGCACATACTGGAAGCCATTTGGAAAGAGAACATTTCCCTTGTAACAAGGAAACCTTTCAAAGTTTGATCTCTGGGCCACATTGTTTTGCATCTTTATGAACCCCTGAGTTCTGGAAGTGCTTTAAGTGCTTCATGAAAGCTGGTCAGGGATGTGGCTGTAATGTGTCTGTGTCCCCCACACAGATACCAGGTACAAGTGATGTGACTGCCATCAGGTCTTGGAGCTGTGGCACAGTCCTTTGGGGAGTCTGTCCTCAGGGCTGCCATTGACTGTCATCACTAACACCCCCTTCCTTATCTTTTATTCTTTTGGGGGGGTCTAGTTGAGTTAGTCATTGGCTCTTAAGGCAAATGTTTTCCTTGATTCTCAGAGCAGTTTGCACCCTTCCCTCTCAGCACAAAAGCCAGCTGGTTCCAGGAGAGCCACACACTTTAGGTACTATCATTACTATTCTTCTTTATTTACTTATTTATTTTTAGTTTTTCAAGACAGGGTCTCTCTGTGTTACAGAGCACTGGTCATCCTGAAACTTACTCTGTAGACCAGGCTGGCTTTGAACTCAAAGAAATCCACCTGCCTCTGCCTCCTGAGTGGGCACCACCACACATGGCTCTTCCTTTCTTTCTTTCTGTTGTTGTTTGTCTTTTTTTTAAATAAATATATTTATTTGTTGCTTCAGGTTACATCTCCATCATATTGTCCTCTTTTCCCCCTTCCCAGCCCTGCCCTCCCACCTTCTACCCCCTAACCTTTCCATCCCACTCCTCTGGAGTGGAGTGTCCCTACATAACAGTCCCTCACCCCAGTTCAGCAGTCATATGAGGTCCAAGAGCCTCCTCATACACTGGGGGGGCTACAAGGCAGTACCACCAGTGAAAAGTGTCTCATTGCCAGGGAGAGAAAACTAAACAAACAAACAAAAGTCTGTGTCCATGTTCCCTTTGGTGCGTTGGTTGTAGTATAGATATCCTGTACTATATAGTTAAAATCTGACTATAAGTGAATGGATGCCATGTGCATCCTTCTGAGTCTGGGTTAGCTCACTCAGGATGAGCTTCACTAGTTCCATCCATTTGGCTGAAAATTGCATAATTTCATTGTTTCTGATAGCTGAGTAGTATTCTATTGTGTAGATGTACCACAGTTTTTTTTTTTTTTTTTTTTTTTATCCATTCCTCGGTTGAGGGACGTCTAGGTTGTTTCCAGTTTCTAGCCATTACAAATAAGGCTGCTATGAACATAGATGAGGAAACTTCCTTGCGATTTGCTGAGGAGTCATTTGGGTGTATACCCAGAAGTGGTATGGCTGGGTCTTGAGGCAAAGCTATTCCATGTTTTCTAAGATATCGCCAGACTGACCTCCATAGTGGTTGCACAAGCCTGCACTCCCACCAGCAATTGAGGAGGGTTCTCCTTTCTCCACACCCTCGTCAGCATGTGCTGTCATTTGAGCTTTTGATCTTAGCCATTCTGACAGGTGTGAGATGGAATCTCAGAGTCGTCTTGAGTTGCATTTCTCTGATGATTAGGGATGCTGAGCATTTCTTCAAGTGTCTCTCAGCCATTAGGGATTCCTCCTTTGTGAATTCTCTATTTAGTTCTTTTCCCCATTTTTTGATTGGATTATTTAGTTTCTTGGCATTTAATTTCTTGAGTTCTTTGTAGATTTTGGATATTAGCCCTCTGTCAGATGTGGGGTTGGTGAAGATTTTCTCCCAGTCTGTAGGCTGCCGTTTTGTTCGAATGACAGTGTCTTTTGCCTTACAGATGCTTTTCAGTTTCATGAGGTCCCATTTATTGATTGTTGGTCTCAGGTCCTCAGCTGTTGGTGTTCTGTTCAGGAAGTTGTCACCTGTGCCAATGAGTTGGAGGGTTTTTCCCACTTTCTCTTCTAGTAGATTTAGTGTGTCCGGCCTTATGTTAAGGTCTTTGATCCACTTGGACTTAAGTTTTGTACAAGGTGATAAGTATGGGTCAAATTTCATACTTTTACAAGTGGACATCCAGTTGGACTATACTTTCAGGGATCATTTCTATAGTTTGTTACTATTTATTTCTTAATTGTTTATTTACTTGTTGCCTTTTCCCCTTACAGACAGAAAGCCTTATTTAATACACACACACACACACACACACACACACACACACAGAGAGAGAGAGAGAGAGAGAGAGAGAGAGAGAGAGAGAGAGAGAGAGGTAAATTGGACTCTGGTCTGGCATCTTTCTTCTGTTACTTGCTCAGAAGTAGTCTAATCTACTTTGTGATATGGTCAGGTCAAGCAAATCTTTCTCTTACTTTTAAGGAATTCTGCTTTTCCAGCCCTATTTTCCACAATTTGCCTGGATGAATTGATCCTATCTGTGGCTTTAAATGACACCTCTAAGCTCATGACATCTAAATGTGTAACTCTCCCTGACCTCTTTTCCCATGAGCTCAGAGCCACACACCTTGACCCTGACAACACCTCACCCTCCCAGGTCAGTAAAGCTTATGGCGACTTGACCTGTGATTCTTGATTTCCACACACCCCAAGCTTTTGCATCTTCCCATGCCCACCTTCTCCTGGGCAGCATCACGTCTTCTCTTCTTTTATCAGCAGGAACCCAGAGTCATTCTGATTCCTCTCTTCCCACTCCCCTGCTCTGTCAGCAAACCTTGTTGGTCCATCATCCCACACACATTCAGAGTGTGTCCACTCTCCATTTCCCATGGTGCTGTCCAGGCCTTCACCTCACCTGGTCAGTTCCTTCTGTTTGTCATTCTTGTCCTCCTTCCACCTGCAATACTACGACTGACTTTTCTTTCTTTCTAAGAACTGGCTTGCACCACTGCTCATAGCCTCAAGGGGCTGCCAGCCTTACCTGGAACAAAACTCGCCCAGCCTTCCAAGACCTAAAGAAGATCTAAGTGATGCTTCATGTCTGCCTTGCCACCTCGTCCCCGACCACTTGGTCTTTACTCGGGAGCTCCCAGTGCCTCACAGCTCAGGCGCTCTTTCTTCTCTCTTCCATATTCTTCCCCTTACTTTCTACTTGCCTTTCTCCATCACATCCCTCGGTTCTTCGGTGGCATGTCACCTAATTTAAGGACCCTTTTTTGTTTGAGCTAGCACCTTCCACCCCTCTCCGCTTCTTTACTCTGACAGACATATCCTTTTTTTCCCCTCCTCTTCATCTATCTCTTTTCTTGTCATCTAGCCGAGGCTGGCCCTGAACTCTCATGCAACCAAAGACGAGCTTGAATGTGTGATCCTCCTGCCTCTGTCTTCCTTTCTGAGTGCTGAGACCACGGGTGTGTGCCACCATGCCTGGCTTATGTAATGTGGGGATCTAAGCTCACCAACTGAGTGCTACCCTCAGCTCCTGCTGCACTTCTCTTTAAGTTGCCTATGTTGTCTAGAATGGCATTTCCTACTTATTTCTCCAGTTATTTCCTGTGGGATCTTGTCTGAGTTGCTATTCTTAAAGCACTCTCTACCCATTTCAGTCATCAGGGCCTTGAAGGTCTCAACACAGAATATCTGTTGGATGTCCCTGCTTAATCCACATCCATTCTTTTGAGAGCACTTTAAATTGATGCTGAGAAACCATTTTGAAAACTTTCCATGGCTTAACAATGGTCAGGATCAGCTTTGACAACTTTAAAATAGACTGCAATTATTTTTGCTTGAAACCAATTCTTTTTATTTCTGAATGTTTCTTTTTTTAAATTATAATGTTTATTTATTACATCAAGTTACATCTCCATCACAGTGCTTTCTTTCCACCCCTCCCAGTTCTACCCTCCCGCCCTCTCCTCCCTCTCCCACCCATCCCACTCCTCTGATGTGGAGTGTCCCTATATATTAGCCCCTCTCAGTTCAATAGTCATATGAGGGCTAAGAGCTTCCTCTTGCACTGGGGACCTACATGGTAGCACCCCCAGGGCAAATTGTCCCATTGACAGGTAACAAAGTCTATGTTCCTGATCTTTTTGGTGTGTTGGTTGTAGGACAGTTATCTTGTACTATACGGCTAAAATTTGACTATAAGTAAATAGATGCCGTGTGGATCCTTCTGGGTCTGGGTCAGCTCACTCAGGATGAGCTTCTCCAGTTCCATCCGTTTGGCTGCAATTCTTAAGTCTCAGTTTCATTCTCTTACTAAAGTAACTCCCTATCCACACTGGCTGAGCCCCAAGTCCACATGTTCATGCTGCTGCAGACCTTTTCACTATGCAGTGTCACTGAGAATCTCTGGATGTGAGTTTTCACAGAATACCCCTCACAACATTTCTTCCTGCTATTTTTGACTGATAAGTTCCTTATGTTTTGACTGACAAGTTTCACCACTTTAATCTGGGTGCAAGGGTATTAAGATATAAGTTTTCTCTTAGCTTGGCATCATCCGCCATACTTACGAAGGCAGTCGGATTTACTATGCACAGAATTTAGCATGTGCATTAAATGTGATCACGCTCACCAGCCAATGTAAAAATAGAACAGAATGAAGCACTGTGCTAGGAGACAGAGGCGAGGTGATTGGCACGTTAATTAAAGGTGACCCCGGCACTCTTAATACTAACCTCTTGATTTCCTCCAGTGTTCCAGGTGGGAAAAAATTATTCTTCAATATTCGTAAGAATGAGCTTGGATAAAAGACACAAATGAAATCCAGACCAAGTACAAAAACACGGCTCCTTCTCCTGGCTGCTCCAAGAACGTAGTCTCTGTCTGAGAGGTGATAGCTATCTCAACAGCCATTCCCCCGCTCAGACTTCGAATTACAGTAATTATGACAATTTGTGCCAATAGCCATGAGGTGGGATTTTTTGATGTGGTTAAAAATAACATCTGTAAAACCCAATAAAAATTACATTCTGCTAATTTTCTGATAAGATACTGTTTTAACTATCTGTGTCTTCGGCTGCTGCCAGTTTTCAATTAGAGCATTCCTTAAAAAAATTTTTTTTAACCCATTTTGTATACTGGATTCAATTCTGCCATGGGAAACACATTTGTTTTAATGCTCATAATTAATTGTTTTGTGAGAATTTTGCCTTTCAGAGTGATAGTAATCTTTGGGGCTTTATTAACATGCTGATTCCTAAATCTCAATACAGAACGACTTGCTCAGCCAGAGCAGAGCAGCAAAGAGTAGGGCTAAAGGGAATACCAGGATGACCAGAGCGTGAGCATGTGCAGTCCTGCTAGCTCGGGGACCACCTGCTCACCCCAGTGGGCAGCCCTGGGTGATGTTGCTCATAGAGGACTCTGTCACAGAGCTTCATGTGTCTATGGAGAGTCTCTAGAAACCATTTCCTTCTGGTTAACTTTTGATTAAAAAAAGATTTATTTTATTTTAATAAATAATTTATTACATTTATTTTATTTAAATCACACACACTACACACACACACACACACACACACACACACACACACACACACACACAGTGGGTGGGAGTGTTTGCCTATAAAGAGCCCCTAGAGCTGGAGTTACAGGAGGTTGAGCCAGCTGACGTGCATGCTGGGAATCAAACTCAGGTCCTCTACAAGAGCAATACATACTTTTAACTACTGAGCTATCTCACTAGCCCCTAAGTTTTAGTTTTAAAATGTCATCTTATCTCATTTTCACTGATAATAAAACACAGGTTTAGATGCCCAGCTGCCTGGCTTGCTCAGTGGGTGAATGGGCAAAGGCAGGGCTGGTCCATGGGCCCTCAAACATTTCTCCATTGGTCCTTCATTCAGACACCATGGCTGCAAAGTTAGAAATCATGTTTTTCTTGGCCCCATGTCTGCTTCTCTTGGAACAAATGAAGCTCTCCCTTAATCCTGTGTTCTCTGGCGTTTGTATATCTCTTCTTCTTCACATCACTGTGTTCCAGAACTGGCTGCTTTCAAATTTCTGCTTGTTTCTGGAATCCACTCCTTCCTGCATTCTTATCTCTGCTCCTCATTTGGGCCTCACTATCTCCCTCTAACAGCTAGGGTCCTTAGTTAGAGTCTGGAGGACAGCAGGTAAGATAGCAAGTCTTCATTCACACATCTGTCGCAGTTGGTCTTTGCTAAGGTCATTGTTGATAGACATGGCTTGTGCCTGAACCGAGCATTTGGGATCGGAATTTTGTATTTATGAAGAATTTTCTTACTTGTAATTATTAATTAGTCTTACATGCTCAAGGCTTTCTTCTTTGTTCTAAGCCATATTTAGAGACCCGTCTCCATTTCTCTCATTTGCAGTGAGTCTCTTGCTTGGTGTGAAAACACTGAGTTAATATACTACTCTACCATAATTTCTTTAGCAGTGGTTGTTCAATGTCCTAACCCATTCCTGTAGTTTTAAACATTTCTCATTGGAAGAAGATGAGACATTTATAGGTTATGTTAATACAGTCAAAGTACATGTTTTCTTCAGGATAACTCCTCCTACTTCATTGCTTTGTGTCTTGCCCATTATTTCTTGGACATCGAAGACTCAGTTATGGTAAGAAGTTAGCTGCTTTTAAATGTTTAGATGATGTGTAAGAAAACCTAGGCATCAGTTATTTATGGAACATTGTTGATAAATATGGTGCAGTGTGGTCCTGCTAATCTTGGGACCTACTGCAGAGTTCTAAAAGATCAAGTACACATCAGTCATAAAAGATAATTGAAAAGAAAAAAAATTCCATACAGCTACCACACTGCTGAACTTCCACATTCTTTCCTCCAGCTACAGCAGGCTGACTTACACACACACACACACACACACACACACACACACACACACACACACA